>NDFZ01001590.1:2967-14361 GCA_002192655.3 Mamestra configurata | reverse complement strand
AAAAAAAAAAAAGGGGTGAAGCAAGTGCACCCCTTTGCACCCCCTCCCGGCGCTCATGGCTCTTCAGATGAAAACATTTCTATTGAAAAGGCTTGTCCACATTATCGAATCACGCCTATCTATGCGAAACTATTTAATGCGAGGTACTTTAGTAGATACTGCATTTTTTTTCTAGGACAGTTGATCTACTTGATCAACTGTTCTAGGAATCATATGTTCCCTCAAAATTCAGGAAAATAATAATGTTCAATTAGGCCAGCAGTCAACGGCTCATGGCCTAAAAGGATTTCCCATTAAAACTCGATGAATGAAACCCAATTTATTACGATTTTTAGACAGGAATAATTTTATATGCCTATAGAATAACGAACGCCCTGCACTTAACATTGTTATGCAGTAATATTAGCAGTTTTATAGATACTTTTAATACAGGTAAATACAAATGTTCAAAGGAAATGATAAACTAAGCTTCTAAGAGGATTTTTGTCTCGTAAATAAATTATTATATATATTTTACGACATCGATTCAAGAAGCCTCCAAAATAATCAAATATTCATGTTGGCTACCTTTATTAGTATGTACAGTCGATATGTTTATACCTTCTTCAGTTTTCAAATTATTTCCTATAATAAGTCAGAATATAACCTAATCTTTTTTACCTGCGGCACTGGGGCCCTACTATGAAGTCTTAAAACGATAATGATTCCGCTCTAAGAGGGAGACGAAGCTATACATAGCGAATAGCACTATCCCTTTTACATCATCTGAATTGGATCACATTAGCACGTTATAGTAGGGTTGGAGCAGACTACTGCATAAAAAACTAAAGGTTGACGGGTAGAAAATGCCTTATGGCATTAAGTCCCCCTTTTGTACTTACCACCATTGTACATTGAAATTTTTAATAAAAAAAGTAAAAAAACTCTTTTTGATGACTCGAAAACGAAGGTCACAAAAAAATACTTTGTCGAGAAACCCGACCGGTAAAAACGACTACAAAGTTCCAAACAAGTCGCTTTTCAAGCAGTCTGATGCAGCGCTCCTTCTGGCGCAGTTGAGTAAATAGCATATAAACCTTTCTCCAATGCCAAAGTGACATCATAGAAAACCTTTTTAGAGGACTGTCTATTTTTTGAGACATAAAACAAAGATGTCTGTCAGCGGAACCCCATTACTAATTATAAGGCTCCGCTGTCCATCCGTCTGTCTGTCAGTGGGCTATATCTCAAGAACCGTAATAGATAAACCGCTGAAATTTTTACAGAGTGTGTATTTCTATTGCCGCTATAACAGCAAATAATAAAAAAATATTTAATTAAAAATTTAAGGGGCTCCCATACACGAAAAGTGTTTTTGTTTTATGGTACGGAACCCTTTGTGTGAAAGTCCGACTCGCACTTGGCCAGATTTTTCATTTCAGTGTAAGATTTTTTTATAAATTAACAACGTGTCTGCACATAGTTAATTTATAAAAATCTGAGTGTTATTTTGTTACAATGACAATACGGATTATATCTGTCCAGTTTCATAAAACAGTTAAGCCGATTTAATCGCTAATGGGGCAAACAAAGAAAGACCTTCAGGTGACCCGCCATTTCTACCATTACTGTACACAACAAGGGTATTGTACATAATTAACACAAGTTACAATTAGTTGGCAACTAGTCAATACACATTGAGAACTTGGACACTTGGCGTAGACCTACGTCACGAGAGCGGTACTGTGGTTACGGCAAACTTGGTTTCCGGTTCTATTCCAAGAAACCACTGGGTTTTCTCAATTGAAATTAATATTAATTGTGTAGGTCTGTTACGTTTCGGTGGAGACATTGTACCTACTGTATTTTGGACAAGGTTTGGTCGAACTTTGATTGAATGCCGAGCTAAAAGTTTCTTATGTACTTTTTTTAATTATTGATACTCCCAAACTACGAGGAACCCAGCTACCTTCCTTCTCGACAACGGTGAAACAAAAGCTGGATTATGATTATTTAGGGCTCTGTAGCTAAAGAGTCCAAACGGTGCCCTAGGTATATAACTCTCGCTCTTGTTTATATGTCACCGGAAAATTGCAAATGCCGTAAGATTGTAAAATTTCGCGAGAAATTGTAAACAATTTTTTCTTATTATGACACGGATAATATAGGAAACTATTGAATTTGGATGTTATTTATCATATATATAAAAAGTTTTTTTTTTTATATTTAGCGAGAAATTATCATCTAATAAAGATTTATAATAATCTTACGGAGTCTGCAATTTTCCGGTGACCCATACAATACATATCAAAAACTTCTTAGATTTTTATTTTTGAGGACCGACCTTAGTTTTACTGGGTCACGTACGACTTGATAAAAACCCAATAAATCTATGCAATAGGTGCAGAATTTTTATAAGAAAATAAAAACCTTCCAAGCGCGAGTTGGACTCGCACACGAAATGTTACGTCATAAACAAAACATGTGCCGAAAAAAAATCACGGGGTCTCCTTTAACTTTATATTAATAATAGTGGCCCGCCCCGGCTTCACCTGGATGTATATGTTTTTTTTTTATTTTCTTTCATGAGAACCTTCTCCTGACAATAGCAAATACAACAAAAAAGAATTAGCGAAAATGTTCCAGCCTCTCACGCGTGATGCCGTGACTAAGGAATAGTCAGGATTCATTTTATATACAACGTGTAACAGAATAAACGCAATACCTCTTAAGGGGTCATTGTACTCATCATTACTAACAACTTTTACTATTGGACCAACCCCGAAATAGTAAAAAAAAATCAGCTGTTCAGTACATTTTGTCCAGTTATGCGCACAAAAATGTATGGGGCAGTCATTTTTATTTCGCGATTACAGTGTTGGTCCCATAGTGAAAGTTGTTCATAATGATGAGTACAATGACCCCTTAAGAGGTATTGCGTTTATTCTATTACACATTGTATTTAGATTACTTGTTTTTATAGCAGCAATGGAAATTCACACTCTAGAATCTGACACCAGTCTTGCCAAGGGTTATCATCATGTTACTCAGTTATTGGGTAGTTGAGGACAGATAGGCAGTCACTCCATGTACTGTTACTCAGCAAGATCCAAGCAGACTGGAAGCCGACCCAGACATAGTTGGGAAAAGGCAAGGCAGGTTGATTTGTTTCTATAGCAATGGAAATATATTATATACTCTATCTACAGGGCGTTCCAGAAGTATGTGGTCAAATTTAAGGGTGATGTTGGATAGTTGATATACAAGAAGGAAAAAATAACAAAACAAAAAAAAACTTTTTTTTTAATTCGACCACAAAAAAGTTCCGAACAAATAAATGGCTTTCCAATCAGTTTGTTACAGTGGGTGGCAATTTATTTTAGTTCAAAAACAGATTTGATGGCACCAACTGCATTAGACTGCTAGAAAAGTCATTTGTTCGGAACTTTTCAGCCGATTTTTGTGGTCGTTTTTTTTTAAAGTCGCTCTTTTTTATTTTGCATTTTTTTCCTTAATGTAAATCAGCTACCCAACACCACCCTTAAGAATAACCACGTCCTTCTGGAAATCTTTGTATAAAGGTTCATGAAATAAAGCGGAGGCTTAGTAATATAATTCCGTTTGCTTTCTCATTTCTTCGGGAACCCTAAAAAGAGCCCTAAATTCAAAAAGTTGAAAATTTCAAATTTTTGCGATGCGTGCAGATTTTTTATAAGATTATAAAATAACCAATAGGTTCTTGACACCAGTACATTTAGCTACTTGAAGGCGATAAACGAAAAATATATGAATGCTTTTACCATAAAACTTTTTATGTTGCACTCTGAAATAAAAAAGATACAAAGTGATTTCGAACAGTCACCTTGGCAGTGGCTCTCACAGATTTAATAGCAACCTGTATATGGTAGGCTAGCTTTGGCCCGCGACTTCGTACGCGCATATCCCGTTTTTAGGAATTTCGGGAAATTCTCTCTTACGCCCTGTAGGGTGCCTACTTGCCAAATTTCAGCTTTCTACGACCAGTAGTTTCGTCTGTTCGTTGTCTGTCAGTCACTCAGTCACTCAATCACTCAGTAACGCAAGAGTTTTATATAGGAATATAGACAAGCTGACCCGAAACGTTGTTTTGTCATATAAATCATTACTAATTAAAGTGCTAATATCGCTATTAAAAATAGTGGTTGGTGGTAAAAGGGTGAAAATTTAGGGTTGTATGAATTTTTCCTGAATCATAAAAAATAAAAATAAAATATTGTCAAAAAAAATTGTGTGGACCACCCTTAATCGGGTATGAAATATAGTTAACGTCCTATTCTCAGACCTACTGAATATACACACACAATAATTTTATAAGAATCGCTCAAGCCGTTTCGGAGGAGTTTTGTTACTAACACTGTGACACGAGAATTTTATATATTAGACACATCTTGTGATGAAAATTGCGATTTTGTAGTCATGCATGTCTAATAAGCTATTCGTTTCTTCCACCGGCTTCGCCAAGGTGAAAGTCGAATATTATCTCAAGGGAACATACTCCCAGGATAAAAGTATCCAATGTCTTAATTCAAGACATAGTCTACCCGTATGCCAAATTCATCCCAATCCGTTCAGACGTGAAAAGATAAACAGACAAGTAGAGTAAAAGAAAAAACGAAAAAGTGTTTATTCACAGTAATACCTTTTTAACAATATAATTTTTTACCACTGCCAAAGATGTAGGTACTGTGTATGTGTGTGTTACTTTCGGATTTATAATATTTTTGGATAAAATGGATAATATGACATAATATGCATATTTTTTACAGGCGGAGTCTTACAAAAAAAAAACAATTTACTTAAAATAAATTTAATTAATAATGGAAAATTACAATAAAAGATTATAACTAAGAATCTGACAACGTTCGAGGTTGGAACCGAAGTGGCCGTTTCCGCTGCCCGGGAAACGGTGGCGTGATGGTCGAAACGTTGAGTGAAGTCAGCAACTCGTGGCTCGCCTCGTGCCCGTGGCTGATGCAATGGTATGGTCTGCAATAAAAAAATATTATTATACGATTATTATTATTATTAAGTCTCAAGCCAAAGTTGTCCAATAGATAGATGAAAACAAAGTAAATATCAAATAAATCGATCATAAAACAACAAAAAAAAGCTCGAAGATCAGTTGGTAAGCAATTATTTTACTTAAATTTCAGATGCAACAAACTTTAGGTACTCTCTTTTTGCGCTCTACCTTTAATTCCACCAGCCAACCATATTGCTTTTGCTATGACCGAGTATTTTAAACCAGAATCGGTTTTGCGAGCCATATTAGGGCACATGCTAAGAGATTATCTCATGGGTAAGTAAGGCCGTTGTCGAAATTGACGAGGAGGTCTTTATAAGGTCCCAGTAAAATAGATGGACCAACTTTTAGAATTCAATCAGCTCACCAAAATAAGGTCAATGGTAAAACACTTTAAAAAAATGGTTGTCTGTAAAGTTGGTTTACGGACGTGTCAACTTCATAACACAACATAATTGACTGGCCTGTTGGTCGAGTGGTTAGTGGCCCTGACTGCTAAACCGGAGCTCGTGGGTTCGATTCTCAGGACAAATGTTTGTGTGATGAGCATGATCATTTGTTCTGTGTCTGGGTGTAATTAGTCTATAATATATGTGTATTTAGAAATATATAAGTATGTTATCAGTTGTCTGGTTGCCATAGCACAGGCTCTGCCTAGTTTGGGATCGGATGACCGTGTGTGAGTTGTCCGAAGACATTATTTATAACAAAACATTGTAAAGTTGTCCGAAGATATGGCCGAAGATATTATTTATAACAAAACATTGTAACGGGACAATGAGCGTAACAGGACAATAAGTGTAACGGGACAATATTTCGTGCGTGCAGCAGGCATTTGACGCGTCAAAAAAATAAAAAAAACGCATTAGATAGAATCTATCTAACTAAATAAGCATAATCTGTTTTATAACTGCACTTCCTACTCCTATGTTTAATGCATGCCGTAGCAGACTTTAATTAAGGCGTCACTATAAAATGTAAAAATAAATAATATGAGTAACATGCATTTTAGTGTATGCTTTGTTGGTTGTCCTAAATCTACACTAATATTATAAAGAGATTGGTGAGGAAGAGAGAAATTTGTATTTTTGTGTGTGTGTATGTTTATGATGAATAAACTCAAAAACAACTGTGCCGATTTCAAAAATTCTTTCACCATTGGAAAGCTGCATTATCAGCGAGTAACATAGGCTATATTTTATCCCCGTATTCCCACGGGAATGGGAACTACGCGGGTGAAACCGCGTGACGTCCGCTAGTAAATAAATAAATTAGATACTATCAAGTAAAAAATCAGCTAACGAAAATACACTAAAAATGTTGGTTACCCAATGCATAAACACATCCATGTCTTTATTATCTCATAATTCTGATACTAAAAATGTGTAGGCGCACGTGACCACGTCAAGTAGGGGAGAGCGGGGCTAAACATGCCGCGGGGTAGTTGTTCCGATGTATTTTAAATTGTTAAATTACCGGACGTTACCGGCCAAACTAAGATAGTTACCATCGGTGCACTGCAGCGTTCCGTTTTATTACAAATTTACTTGGTACGTTTATAATTTTTTTTCCAACTCCAATCGGTACAACTTCCCCGCGGCACGTTTAGCCCCGCTCTCCCTTACCTACCTTTAATGGATGTGTTTATTCTTGTGTACCGGCAATTTATTACTTTAGATCAAAATAAAATCACTTTAATCAGTGTTTTTTTTTGCTTGGATATCTTTGGTTAGACGTACTGAACGCTGTGTTAAAATTTTCCATAGATTTTAATGGGATCTTATATAACTACATGCCCGTGACGATGTAACGTGACTCCAAACCATACAGCGTAAGTAAACAATACATAACATACAACATGAAATTGACACATTGATACCCAACTCCACCTTAGTAACATCACAATATTTACCTTTATAAACTTTACCGTACAGTGTATATTCAGTGAATATAGATAATACATATCTAATATACAAACGAGGTTAAGCCGTAAACACGATAGGTACGTTTTATTTATAAAGGCTATTTACATAAGTATTGTATTGTATATTTGTTAGCTAGTGAAGATTGATTCTAGCTCCAATGATTCTATTCTAACGTTTGCTTATTTATCTAACTTGTAGCGTGTATAATCCAATATATTATGACTGTATTTTCGAAGAAATATGTACGAGAATAAAATATGTGTTTTTATGTTAAAGTCTTCCGTAAACATTCATTTATAGATTGCTAGAAATATGTCATAATAGATGGGAATCAAGATTTTGGAAGATGATATAATGCTACATCCGTTTACGTGAATTTATTACCTTTATATAACTGTGAAATACAATTTTTCTCTTTCGTTCTGTCTGATAGTGCACTTAGGTATAACTCGAAAACCACTTTACCGATTACCGTTATTTTTGTTTAATTTATCTGGCTTTATAGAGTTACTATGTTCTGCATGCGGGTTGGCCCGCTGTAAGATCGAAAATTATATACAAAAGTATTATATGCCGTATTCTTGGACATGGTCTACTCGTGTGCCGAGTTTCATTCAAATCCATTCATGCGTTAATACTTGAAGAGTTAACAAAGAGACAGCCAGACATTTAGAATACTAGTATGGATTCTGGTTATAATATGCCTACATAAAAGCATGCTGGTCCTGCCCCATAGGACAATCAAACTGCCAACCAGTTTGATTTACTCTAAACTTATTCATAATGTATTCCTATTCATAACGTATTTAACTATACAAATGTACTTTTTTGTGTATTTTTTTATTTTATTTTTCTATTAAATAACTCACACACTGTAAAATCAATTGTTTGCAATATTTGTAAATATGTGAGTACAATTTATTGTAAAACTTTTATTTGAAAAGAGTAACTATGGAGCTTCTTGTCCGTTCTTCTCCATAAGAATGTACCTTTATGAATGGACAGTAGAGTCACCTTATTTTTATACATATCTTTTAACTGTTATGTTGACGTTCAAAAGTGCCTTTTAATGGCCTAATTGGAATAAAGGTTTTGATTTTGACTTTTGACTTTGACATAGATAGTAGACGCGAGTGAAGCCTACTAGTATATATGTTACGGCTAATACCCGAAGTGCGGCTTCACCTAGTTTTAGCCGGCTTAAACTAGGTGCAGCCATATATATATAAACATTTAATGTAAATAAAAAAACGTCATTATGGTTAACACCCCGACTCAGAGTACCCCGACTCGGATAGGTTAGGTTAGAAGGCTAAGGCGGGAGCTCCGCTCCGCTTCGCTCCCGCCTTAGACTTCGTGGTTTTTTTTTTTAAAACCACTTTGTAATAGGTCGAACTATTTTAGCGCAGGTGGTAATCAGCTACTGTTATGTTTTTATATCTTTTGAGCGTTATGTCAAACGATTTTGTATTTAATGTATGTTATGCTTATAAAAATAAGTTATTTTAAAATTATATCAATCGTTTATTATATTAACTAATCGTTATATTAAACAAAATTATAGCTTCCGTTGAAATATGTTGTAAATATTAGAAATTTTGTTGTTACATCATCTATTACTTAACCTATAAATAGGATACACCTAAGTTTAGCCACCGGTGTGCGGCTGCACCTAGTTCTAGCCGCTATGATAAAGGCTAAACCTAGTTCTAACCGAAGATAAGAGGATACATCTAAGTATAACCGCATGTGGCTACACCTAGATTTAGCCGGCTAAAACTAGGTGTAGCCGCACTTCGGGTATTAGCCGTAACATATATGTACATATATTTGCCGCATGAAATGCGTTAGCTATTCTTTATTGAACGGACACTCGCAGTAAGTTTCCACTACTAATTGGTCTGCCAAGATGGCATAGCTCATTAACTTTTTATTGTAGCGTCACTAGGAAACTCATTTACCATATAATACTTGTATATATCAGATATATATATTGCTATGGGCTAAGTGCGAGGCGCAAGATGTATGAACATTTGTGGTGAGAAGTTCCATCTTTGAGGAGTGGCTAGAGAGGCGCCACGGCGTCCTCACCTTCCGAATGATGCAGGTTACCGGACACGATTGTTCCAGGAGGTCATTTCATTTTATTTATTCAAACAATAAACATTGCACATGCAAAACAATTTGTACAATTTGAAGCTAAAGTATAATAAAACATCAAGTCAATCAATTAAAAGAAGTCTATAAATAAATAAATGTCAGAAAGTATGTCAGATATAATGTCAAATGTACGCTATGTCAGATGATTAGTCAAAGTCAAAGTGTAGAAGTATGGATCGGCCGAAAAACACGGTGGAGCATCATTCAATCAAGACTCCGGAGCGAGAGGGCATGGGAAGCAGTCAGTTTGACAAATACTCAATTCAGAAACTAGTATTTAGACTATTAGCTTCTTAATTCTTTATTATTCACCAAAACAACTAATAGTACTTACAGTGATAATACATTTTATGAACAAAGGCGAGCTTGTATTACTTTATCGGAGTAGCACTGCTTGATGAAGTCGATCATCGAAAAATCATCTTGCATTTTATTCACGCTCCTTACAGAAATAGATTCGAAATTATGTGAAGTCCANCGGAGTAGCACTGCTTGATGAAGTCGATCATCGAAAAATCATCTTGCATTTTATTTACGCTCCTTAGAGAAATAGATTCGAAATTATGTGAAGTGCGCACTTAGACTCACTCTTTGTTGAATCCCTACAATCCATTTTACGATTAATCCAACCGTTTATGATTGATAATATCAGTCGTTTAAATCCCAAGCGATGAATTACTCCATGCTCCATGTAACTGCAGTGCAGGTGAGACAAAGACTAAATATATGAATTAAATCCAATCCTACCCGATAATTTCTCTAGTGTTCTTCCTACTAGGCGACTGCTCAAGCGAATGGACCTCACATTAATAAACTTGGGTACAGCGCCATATAGTGTAGTGATTCCAAGATCTCGGTGATATCGATAGTTACGATGCCCACCTACTTTCCATGCAATCAATCATAATATATAAAATTCTTCCGTTACTGACTGACTGAGTGAGTGGCTGACAGACAGCGCACAGCCGAAACTACTGGTCGTAGAAAGCTGACCTTTGATTTTTTGGTTCTTTGGAGAGTGAAAGAGAGCACTAACAGCACGAGAGGATTTCCCGAAATTCCTACGGGAAGGGGATGAACGGGATATGTGCGTACGCAATAGCTAGTAATATTTTAATTATATAAGGACAGNTACTGGTCGTAGAAAGCTGACCTTTGATTTTTTGGTTCTTTGGAGAGTGAAAGAGAGCACTAACAACACGAGAGGATTTCCCGAAATTCCTACGGGAAGGGGATGAACGGGATATGTGCGTACGCAATAGCTAGTAATATTTTAATTATATGAGGACATAATAAATCATTTGAACTTTAAACTTTCATGAGAAACTCAAGAACTTCTCGAACTGAACACTAATGCTATGGTCAACTTCCAGTATATCTGGATGCAGCTGAATACTATTTCCAATCTGGCCTGCACACCCTAGTAACAGGGTCACAAGTCTTAATTGGTGAGACAGGCTTGGCCGCGAACCCTAACCGAATCTACTCATATGAACTAAAATAGGACCTGACTTAATTTTTATAAACAATTACGTTAATAACTCTTCGTGGCAATCTAAGAAGTCAACATTGCTTTACAAGTAAGTATGAAATAAATCTATTTCGCACTTAGTGGTAAGGCAATCTTCTATCCCTCTCTACTCAGCTGCCAAATCCAACTCCTTAGATTGTCACGAATACAGTGTACCGCTTAGTTATTCGTGTATCAAATCACTTGTTTTATTCAAATGATCGCTAACATTAGTACTCGGTTTGATGAAGCCATCGATATTTTTGACTCAATATCACAGGTACATCACTAGTATGGTGGTCTTAACTCGGATTTTATGTCTTTTCCTTATTAATTACTCCAGCTTTGTTAATCCCAGCTGTGGAGTACATTTTTATCTGCTTTGCAAAATGTGGGTGGGAAGTATTTTATTTTTAGCGCTTTTAACCTTTGTGCATTTTCCTTTGTATCGTGTTTTAAAAAGTTTTAGAAGGGAAGGAAGACGGATAAAGTTAAGTAATAACATGTTTTATTTTTAGCCTCAATTAATTTTAAGTTTTTCCTTTGAATTTTCCTAAAGCTTTTCGTAAGGCTGTTGCTGCTGTGGGGTTTTTTTTTAAGGATGGGTACCTAATCATCAAATGACTTCTTCCGCTCTGGGTGGAGCGGAAGGGCGTGTCAAACTCTTACTGACTATAACCCATCCGTGTTCCTTCTAAAGCCCTTTGCGTTCCAGGGCCGCGGTGACTCTTTCAAACAAATTCCGCAACCCTGGCAGG
>NDFZ01001589.1:0-14351 GCA_002192655.3 Mamestra configurata | reverse complement strand
GGTGATTTCAACGGAATATCATTGTAATTTACATCCGTCCGTCCCTATTTCGATCACTCTCATTTACTCCTATGTATATGCGTTTTAGTTTAACGGAACACTTAAAAAGTACGGCCTTAACGAAAATCAGAAAACAACCTTAAAGCAGATGTTTAATGTTTATGTGCTCTCGACCTCGGTTAAAGTATTGAATTAAATAAAGTTGAAGTAAACTTCACTAGTACAGAATAGTATGAAGCTCAAATAGGCTTTGTAAAAGTGGATCATTGTGTTCATCCTTTGTTCATGCATAGCAATTTAAATCGTGTTGGAGTTAAGCCTTTATAGGAAGTGCAATTCCTCGTCGGTTATGCTAAGAGTTCTAAATAAATTTGCTCGTGTTAGCTAATGAAAACACAGTCAATAAAGTATATTACTCTATTATCGTTGACCCTACTGCTGTGAAGGGTCCAATGTTGAGGTGAGGAGGAAAATAATCATATTGAAAATAGTCCCCTTGTCTTTCGCCATATTACCATTACCACAAATGTCCACTGTGTCCTAATACCCAAAGGTGCGTAGGCAGATACAGAGCCAAGGGACATCACAAAGCTCTTCTTCCGGGATACTACGTCTTTTATCTAGGGATTTCCTTTCTAAGAATTCAAGTTCACGTGCTCGCATTCTATACCTAGCTTAATTCATGAATCCTTTCTTGTCTCCTACCTACAACCGCATTTATCGAAAGTATGACGAAGACTTCTATATTTAGCCGCGAATCACGCACCTATTAATAAACCACTCAATCTATAGAGTCAATACAATATCACCCTAAATACTGTATGATTAACATCGGNTAAACCACTCAATCTATAGAGTCAATACAATATCACCCTAAATACTGTATGATTAACATCGGTTACAATGACGTCATGTCATAACTAGATCCTTATGGCTGTGCCACATTCGTCGATTTTTTTTTCTCACGGCGATGCGCGATGTCATTAATATTTTGCAGACGGTACAGGCGGCGCCGGCCGACGGAGCATAGCGTAGCATAGCATAGGCACGGATGACGGGGGCAATGCCCATTGTCACACCAGTCGATTATTCAATTATTTTTGCGCACACAATGGATTTTATTTCGTAGAAGCTTTGTGCTTATCGCCAGCGGCAGCGGTAGCGCGCACCTGCCTGTCTCTCAGTCCCGAAACAACGATATCATATTTGGTGCTTCAAAGCTAACAATGTGTATTTTATGCTTTAGTTGAACATAATAGGAACTTCATGTATGCAAGTTCCGTTTTCGTTTTAAAGTTAGCCAGTTAATGTTTCCATTGAAGTTCAGATCGAATACTAATATTACGAACTTGCAATACGTAAAATGGATGAAGTATCCGGCAATAATAAAAAAGTTCAGGCTAACTAAAATATAGTGCTCGTTTAGGTTACGTTTCTTGATTTTTTTTACGAATATCGGTCTTCTCTGTTTTAGGCGTTTATTATAAAGCGTAGATGGGTCTATTGACTCCAGTCATGCCTGCATAAATTCATTGACGAGCGAGCTTATTTCTGCCCAAGTTTTAATTTTAAGTGCCGTCATTCCATACCCTTTTGCCACAAATAATCCTAAAAAAAACAACTCAGAAGTGCATTTTACCTTTCAGATAAAATATGTATGATTATGTAGGTAATAGATCAAACGTTTTAATTAAACATTTCATAAAGGAAAGTTTTCTTTTATGCACTCGGCTGCTTGAATAAAGCACAAAGGTTCTAAACGCCATACGTTTATTGGAAGCCGTTACGCTCAAAAGCACAATGCCTTTGTTTAATTAGAATTTATTCTAGGATACACCAAAGAAACATCAGCGTTATTTAGAACTGGAAGTGATTTGAACAGAACTTGTTACTTCGTATTTGTGCCTCAGGCTCTCCGAAACAATATTGATGAAGAAAATGCGCTCCGAAGAGGGACATGCATGAGGCCATTCTAGTAGAATATTGCTATAGGCTGATTATATAAAGAACTAGCTGTGCCCGCGACTTCGTCCGCGTGGAATAGTGTCTTTGGGTAGCATTTTTAATTATTTAATCTAATTATTTTACAAATAAGACACATACGTATAAATACTTTAATGAAATATTTGCAGTGTTCCATTGCAAAGAGCTTATTAAATTATTTAAGTACATAAGCGCGCTCCGGCTCTTGCCGCAAACTTATAAAACATTCACATAAACCTTATATATTTCCATACAAACTGTAATCCCCATTCCCTATTGTTATTTTACACCCTTGAGGGTAAAGTTTTACAAACTTTGAATGTCATATTTATTTGTATCGAATAACAGCCTATAAATAAGTTTCAAGCTTCTAGCTCTAAAAACGAGGATACTTCCATACAACTTTTCATCCCCCCCTTTCACCCCTTACCACCCTTTTTTTCGCATTAAAAAGACTATGTCCTTTCTCATACTGTAGCTAGATTACCTGTGTACTAAATTTCATTTAAATCGGTAAAGTAGTTTTGGCGTGAAAGCGCGACAAACAGACAGACATAGTTACTTTCGAATTTATAATATTAAGGAAGACTCACCATTCAATACTTCTGTATCCTTTCACACAGCAGTGGATGCTCTTGAACTTGTCTTCGAAGCCGTACTCTAAGGGCACGGGCTCCTTGGTGTACTGCATGTACGAGGAGTTTGTGGTGAAGGTGTTGCTGGAGCAGTAGCCGGCCCCTTCAGTGGAAGCAAAGCCCGACGCGGCAAGAAGGCCTAGTAGGCCACACCACACAGTCCGTACACACATTTTGATCTATTGATGCATCCTGGAAAAAAAGGAACCAATTTGACATACAGTCTGATAAACAATTCTCTAGAAGCAAAAGGTATGCATGCCGGATTCAATGTCACACACACATGGTCAATTCTACTATCAGATCGAATCGAAATCGGAACGGAATCCGAATTGTGTTCTGGCTGTTACGGCTTCTAGATCAATAGTCTTCAAGACGGCCGGAACTATAGCTATGCGATGCTTAACGTTGAGACTAAACAATTTGATCGGCTCGATGGGTATTTATGCATGTGTCGGATCCCACAAAACGGATCAGATTAGTCGGTTCAGAATTCAGATTAATCTCTTCATTTATGATAGATTGTACTTCGGGGAGAGTGTCCAGGAACTCCACGATCTCATCCCACCGGCCCCCTTGTACCATCGGACATCTAGATGCACTGCAAGTCCCTACCGTGTTGCTATTCCACCAATTCGCACTAAACGTTTCCAAAAGTCTTTTATAATGCGCACAGCAAAGGAGTGGAACTCTCTGCCTGCGTCTGTGTTTCCGAACGCATACAACCCTAATCTCTTCAAAATTAGAGTGAACAGGCTTCTTCTGGGTAAGCTCGCTCCATCGTCGACTTTGTCTGTGGTATCTATGACCTAGACTAGAGTCAAGAGAAAACCCATATTCAATTTTAAAAAAAAGCCTGGTATAGGCTAAAGAAAAAGATCAAAGTCTACCTTTGTCCGTCAGCAATTTCATTAAATCACGTAGAGGATAAAGTTTGTTAGATATTATCTAATCAAGCTGTAATCAACATTTCAGTTGTTACTTCATGTTATTAATAAACTGTGAGTCATTTAGGGAAATACCTGTGTAATTCTGTACCTATAAGATGTTTTTGTTTCAACCAATGACGCAATTTTTGTAATGTTTTTTATTCGTCTATGAAGTAGGTTATATTTAAATAATGACCGATAAGGTTTTAATCGAATGAATATTCTTTTTTTGTGTTATTGCCATTCAATTCTATCTTGTGTATGAAAAAAGACAGTTTAACAAAAACCGGCCAAGTGCGAGTCGGATTCTCACACGAAGGGTTCTGTACCTAAAAAAAAATGTTTCTTGTATGAGAGTTTATTATATTATTTCCTGTTATAGCGGAAAAAGAAATACCTACACTCTGTGAGCATTTCAACTGTTNTGTTATTGCCATTCAATTCTATCTTGTGTATGAAAAAAGACAGTTTAACAAAAACCGGCCAAGTGTGAGTCGGATTCTCACACGAAGGGTTCTGTACCTAAAAAAAATGTTTCTTGTATGAGAGTTTAAGAAAAATTAATCAAAGGGAGCTCCCCTTTGATTAATTTTTATTATTTCCTGTTATAGCGGAAAAAGAAATACCTACACTCTGTGAGCATTTCAACTGTATTCTACAACTATTACGGTTCTTGAGATACAACCCGCTGACAGATAGACAGACGGACGGACGGACAGCGGAGGCTTAGTTATAGGGTTCCGTTGGTTACCCTTCGGGTACGGAACCCTAAAAACGAAGCAATACTATGCTCTCTCCTTATTTTACTGTGCCCAACAGGGTCCATATTGACCATTTAATTTGTTATACCATCTATGTAATACATTATGGAATGCAATAAAGAAATTAGTATTGATGATAAGCTTCTCTGACCAGAAACCCTCAACCAGATTTCATAGGCGTTTTCTTCTATCACCCAGACTTTGACTTACAGGGAAAGGGAAAATAATAACTTCAATGAAAATTGCTGCTTGGCTGTTTTTCCTAGGAGTTTATCTACAACCTAAGGTCATGTTAGTCACCTTTACAGTTGGAAAATTTGCTACTACAGAATATTTCAGTAATTATTTGTTTTCCATTTAGTTCACAATTATGAGTTTAACCTACAAAGTCTATTTATTAATTCTGAAAAACGAGCTAAGTATTCAAGTGAGTCATATTCCAAGGATCGTATTGTGCACTGGATTGAATACGGTTTCTCTGAAAATACATAACAGAAACTTGTAATAACTAGGTAAACAGTTGGTATAAAGAAAACATCACTAATTGCTAGGTAACTAACTACTAGATACTACTATAAATGTTCGTACAATTATAAACCTGTTAAGAGGTTATTACCGTAATACAAATTGATATTTACGCCTACTTGATATACATGGCATAAAAGACTGAGTAGAAACTAGTCAAGTGTTCCTAATGGCTACTTTGGTTTCTGTTTTAAACTAGGAATACACGCTATTTGTTTTCTTAAATATTTACTCTCTGAGCTAGATAGNGGTCCATATTGACCATTTAATTTGTTATACCATCTATGTAATACATTATGGAATGCAATAAAGAAATTAGTATTGATGATAAGCTTCTCTGACCAGAAACCCTCAACCAGATTTCATAGGCGTTTTCTTCTATCACCCAGACTTTGACTTACAGGGAAAGGGAAAATAATAACTTCAATGAAAATTGCTGCTTGGCTGTTTTTCCTAGGAGTTTATCTACAACCTAAGGTCATGTTAGTCACCTTTACAGTTGGAAAATTTGCTACTACAGAATATTTCAGTAATTATTTGTTTTCCATTTAGTTCACAATTATGAGTTTAACCTACAAAGACTATTTATTAATTCTGAAAAACGAGCTAAGTATTCAAGTGAGTCATATTCCAAGGATCGTATTGTGCACTGGATTGAATACGGTTTCTCTGAAAATACATAACAGAAACTTGTAATAACTAGGTAAACAGTTGGTATAAAGAAAACATCACTAATTGCTAGGTAACTAACTACTAGATACTACTATAAATGTTCGTACAATTATAAACCTGTTAAGAGGTTATTACCGTAATACAAATTGATATTTACGCCTACTTGATATACATGGCATAAAAGACTGAGTAGAAACTAGTCAAGTGTTCCTAATGGCTACTTTGGTTTCTGTTTTAAACTAGGAATACACGCTATTTGTTTTCTTAAATATTTACTCTCTGAGCTAGATAGCGTCACACTAACGCCCATAGTTACTTTTATCCTCAATTTTTGTCCTTCTTTCATACGGTATTTCATAGATCAGAACATGACTCAATTGGGTATTTTCGTGACTGAGTAAAGTAGTATCAGAAACAGTAAAACAAAGGGAATAACCTCACCGCACCAATGTATCGAAAATGCAAGTTGAATGTCACGTAACTTAAAGGTAGATTCGTGGAACATTGAAACAAGCAGTCGCTTGAGCACTTATGTAACTCATAAACTAATAACTTGGCATAAAGTTACGCCGAACTGTTGTTCTGCTGTTTCCCGAAATATAATAGAAATTAAACGTACGAACCTAATTCTATTTCATGGAAAATTTAACGGGTTTCAAACAAGGGCATGAAAGGACAAAATCGGCTCGACCTCGGTAGAAAGTACAAGGATTAATTTATAATAGGTAGTTAGCTATGATTGTCATTGCCCATGGTCCTTTAGCTTTGTTTCGACTTTACCTTAAACTGTTTTCAAAAAGTAGAATTGTAAAATTTTATAGACAATAGGAAAGTAAACGGTATTCCGGCTTAGTTTAACAATAGGCTGTTATTATCCGGGAGCCGATTTAAATAAACCCGAGTGCTAAATATAAGTTAAACCTTTTGTTTCAATGGCTCCACGATTCTGCTTTAGAATTTTACAAGAAAGCAATTTCTTTTGTTTTTTTTTAATAACTGTAGTGATCTCTTTGACGGATGTTAGCATTGAGCAGTATTTTGTTTTGTTACCTATTTTGTTTCGAAATGCTTTCAATAAAATATTGCAAACCAAAGTTAATAATCCGAAAATATGCAAAGAACTTCTTATATTCAGAAACGTGCAATAAAAACATTCAAAAATATTTAGAAGGAATGAATTACTAAATAAAATGACCTAGGTATAAGTAATTCCACGAATTGGCAACTGCGCGAGTGACGGGGCCCTAACCCAGGCGTTCTTAGAAAAGCAATACTTAATGGCAATGCATTCACTAGTTTTTTGGTCCATGACTACGTTGAAAATGATCAAATACCTATTTGATTACGTAAAATTATCGTGAAGCAATTACACGCTGATCACAATGGAATTTAATTAGGAATATTCCGTCGATGTATCCGTTTCGGGTTGATGGGAGGTTCGACAGAGATGTCAATCATGCTTTGCCTCGGTGAACGATACTTGCAGGGTGTGTCGCGCTCTATGAAATGGAATCAATGCACTATGAAGGTGTGTTTAATGAAGCTATATGTAGGATACCTACATACCTATACCTAATCTCTTTTATGTTTCAGCAAAGGCGCTGATCCAGGGTAAACCGCGTCTAGTACAACTGTACAAGTTAAGATAAAGTTATTAAACAAACTAAATTGTTTTCCTAGTACTTTAGTACCTACTCTACTGTACTGTACCTAACCGCTAGTGACGCAGGATCATTGCGTTTGCTTCACATAGCTTGTACGTATGCAAATTCAAATGATCAGATTATTTCTAGAAAACAATGAATTATTTAGTTTGTCCAGTGTTGTAATTAGGTCGAGCGAGATTGACGAGAGACCGTACGCGTACCAGAACTTGAGATGTAGATTATAACGGAGTTGGTTACTATGTGGTGCACAAATATATTCAGGCGATTTTTTCTGTATCCAGGTTGGTACCTCATTGAATTGAGTAGGCTTACTGCGGACACGATTCCCGAAAGTATTAACACACAATTTTAGTGGAAATTATGAATAAATTGCAAAATCAAACCATTCCGACTGTTACTTATACATGCAATATAAGGTAGAATGCCGCTATATCACTCGTTTCTGCGACTTCAAAAGCTATCAAGTTTACTGAGAATGGGATCGGCAATAACATGGAAACGATAATATCGCGATAAACGAAACATGTCGCTTAGCTTACGTGCTCAATTCAACCCAATATTGGCGTCGGCAACTCGGCAGCATCCGAGAACACGCCACAGGTGAGCTATAGGTAGGTAAGTACTACAGGTAGGTGTGGTGTGCAGTAGTCGCACATACGACTCGTACTTGTAATACAAGGACCACAAGCTCGGCGGTGAGGCGAGTGATTTTTGCAATTACCGACAGGCGGCACACATATCTGTCGGCAATTTGCCGCTCCTCCCGCGAGCTCCGCTGATCGGCTTCTCGGAAACGCACTTGCATCAACTGTGTACCCGGTTAGTGCGATTAACGTACTAATTACCGCACGGCACCGCGTCCGTGCGCCGCCGCGCCGCGCCCTCATATACCACCTCCGTCGGGGACATTTGTACAAGCGCGCAAAAACACTGGCCACTTGTTTTTTTAATTGCTTTTTTTTTGACAACTACAGCAACTCAGTTTTAACTGTTTTATTGAATAAAATAAAATTGTAGTATATTGTTGTCATTTCTTGAGAAAAACTTTTTTATTAGTTGAAGGAGTTATTGCAATTGTGCGGTACTTCAATACTGGAGTTGCTATTAATGTCACAGTATGTTTCTGGCCAAGGCTGCAAGGCTGCAGTATGCATGTAATCTAAATGTGTTTAAATCTTACCCAGCCATTCATGAGTTTACCTCAACATTTGAATTCAAGCTGCTTAGTATTTTGCCAGCACTATTTACATTAAATGGTCAGTATCCATTAACATTAGGTATTTCAACGATTCAGTATTTCCACTGCGCTAAGATGACACATTTTTTTATCCAAAAATGTGGAATTATTTAGTGTGAGACATACCTACCACATGGTTCACATATTTACAACTAATGTTATAATATTCATTGTGTCTGGGTTTTGCCATTACAAAGTGGTTTTGTTGTGAACTTCTGAAGCCACCTTAATTCGTAATAGTTATGACTTAATTAATAATGGAATTTCTTGGAAGTAAAACTTATAAAAAAAATGTCTAAGTACAAATTCCTTTTCATAATAAGTAGGTAGGCACTCATTGCAATGATGCAGTGAAACAGGTATAAACATGTAGAAATTAATATGGAATGAATCAATATAATAACAAGTGCAAAGTACTATAACTATAGTAAAGAGAAATACATCCACATACAAAGAAAACTAATCAGAATAGCACTTTGCAACCAATTTCTTGGAAGTACTGACAGGGGGAAATCCTCAGTATTGAAGGCTGATTCAAAGTAATACAAATGGTGCCATAATATTGCTATCAGACATAAGATTAAAATAAAATGTTGGGTGATATCAGAAATAAATAAAGTTCAAAATGTAGCACTTTGTTTCATTTTTTTTCACAAAAGTATAACAAAACTATTGGAGAATATCAAGAAAGTGTACAGCTAAGGAAAGTAATAAAAGAACCGTGTTGTAGCCGGTACTAACCATACTCAACCATAGCAAGTGAAAGTATATTGCAAGAATCTAAGCGAAATTACCGAAATCGCGTCGGCGAATTGGCATGTCATGTTTTTGTCATCAGGTGCAAATTTAAAATATAAAACATATTTGCCTTAACACGGTCATGTGCCGTTAAGAATTCACACAAGGCTTGTAATCTAAAGCTTTTACAAATAAAAAATATACAGCATTACTCACCGAATCTGGTGGATGACAGTCCAACTTTCCAAGAATTGAATATACCGCAGTCTCAATGCAGAGTATTTATCACAGTTCAATTCGATAGATCACACCACACTCTATTAACAGTTCGTATATGTTTTTAATAAATTAATTCGTATTATAATATTATGTACATCGGTAACTTTACTTTTCATTAAATTAAAACGACAAATCCCACCGATCTCTACAAGCTAACGCATGCGACTGGCGACTGACAGCTGTGACAGCGGCGCGCTACCGACCTGTTTTTTTTTTTTTAGTTTACCTCGAAGTGTAGGCTATAGTTTTTTGACCATATTGCCTAGTCTTACGTCCATTTTTGTGTTTTGCATTAGAATGCGGATGTAACACATTCTAGTGGTTTTTGGAGTATCTGGTAACAAGTATATCGATTCGGCCTTTTCGGCAAGTTTCGAGTGAGGTAGGTAGTCTATACTTCAATAAAATTCACAGCTCCGCCGACAACCGAGATCGCGCCTGTTTCAATTATTCCACATATTTTCTAGGTGCGTGGACACTTGGGACACACAACTACAACAATTTACATCACAATATCCACTAGGAATCAATTTACGAATAATTAAAACAGCCGCTAAACTTCACTCGACAAAATCCCGCCAAAAACCTCGCGCTACTGACACCTTTTTGACATTTGTCAAACTTAATGACCGGGGCGCGTTCCATTCTACGGACACGAGTGAACCATGGTGATGGTAGTTATTTTGTTTTATAACACTGAATAAATAAGTAGAATTTTCTCTAAGAATTTTAAATGTGATCTATTTTAATAGGATTACATAGGTATACTAAGATTCCTATAAACATTAAGGGAACAAAATTCATGTTCAAAATTGTAGTTTTCTTATTTTCTAAGTTTTCTTATTATTNTTACATAGGTATACTAAGATTCCTATAAACATTAAGGGAACAAAATTCATGTTCAAAATTGTAGTAAGTAGTTTTCTTATTTTCTAAGTTTTCTTATTATCATCATCACTTTCATATGACAGTCTTGTTTTGATTACTCT
The DNA here is from genome assembly GCA_002192655.3 of Mamestra configurata. Taxonomy (NCBI): domain Eukaryota; kingdom Metazoa; phylum Arthropoda; class Insecta; order Lepidoptera; family Noctuidae; genus Mamestra; species Mamestra configurata. The sequence continues at coordinate 3,936 of NDFZ01001589.1, read as the reverse complement.
TATTTCTTTTTGCCTTTCCCCTTGTTGTGTCTCAAAAATTTGAACTGTCCAAGAGCCCGACGCACCATGACGCCGCGCCACCACGCCTGTATGCGCATGGCGGAAAGACGTAATTTCTCTTCTCTTGCTAAACGGGCTGCACGTTCCCGTTTAAATGTTAACCAGCCACGCATTTCTCCTTCGTGTAGGTCGTACTGAAACAAAGCAAAGCTTATATAGTTATGCAATAAAAAAAAGTTTTTAACCCCCAACGCACAAACGACGGGGTGTTATAAGTTTGACGTGTGTGTGTGTGTGTCTGTCTGTGGCATCGTAGATCTCGAACGGATGAACCGATTGTGATTTTGTTTTTGACGTGACAACGTCTAATAAATCGATGAACGCCGGCTGCACGCACGAAAAAGGATGACTCATTGTATCGTTACGCTCATTGTAACGTTACGATCATTTCATCAATGTTTTGTTATGACGTTGTCACGTTAAACTATCGTCCGTAAACCGACTTTACAGACAACCCATTTTTTTTGTTTTAAAGGTGAATTAGTCAGAAGTGTTCTTAAACTATGCTTGATGAAAATCGGTCCAAGATGGCCGCCACAAAAAATGGCGAATAACATATTTTTTTCACAACTCCCTCAATTTGGGTATGAAATGAAAGGGCTTGACTAGTAGAATACTACAATAAAATTATACTATAATAAATTAATTTCTTAACTAAGATGGCCGCCACCACAAATTGGCGAATTACGTATTTTTTTCACAAATCCTTGAATATGGGTCCTTCAAATAAAAGGGTTTGACTAGTAGAATTATGTACACTATATTGAAAGGGATTGAAGAATATTAACTAACTAAATGAAAATAAAAAGATTTGTATGTAGGTACGTTATGTATGTCTATACTAGTCTGATCAATGCTNAATATGGGTCCTTCAAATAAAAGGGTTTGACTAGTAGAATTATGTACACTATATTGAAAGGGATTTAAGAATATTAACTAACTAAATGAAAATAAAAAGATTTGTATGTAGGTACGTTATGTATGTCTATACTAGTCTGATCAATGCCCTAGATTGATGAGGAAAGTGATGTCTGGTACTTACCAAGGACCTAACGAATTATTTTTTATTTGGCTTTTAGTACATTATAGGTAAATTAAGTATAAAAAGCATGAAATAAAAATTAAATTAAAAAAAAATTAAAACCACTGACAAAAAAAAACTTGAAAAAGTGATCGTGTCGGGGGCCCGCTACTATAGGTACTATGTAGGTATGTAATTACAAAAATTTGCGGTCTTCTGAGGCGAAGACGCTTGGCCCAAAGAATCTTACCTATATACTATAAGGATCTAAAGGATCAATCAAAACATTTTATTTTTTACTATTTATTTATTTTTTGTCGGGGTATTTTTTCTGTTAGGTACCTATTCCCAAAACAAATTGTTCTGAGAATACTGAAAAAATATTTCGCTTACAAGCACATTGTGTAAAAAAAATCTGACGAGTTTGGCTAAAAATTATAGAAAACCAAGTACCTTTCCTACGTATATACTACATCAATGATTACCTATATTTTGCAGTTAGATATATCTTACCAGCTTTTGCAGCTCCTGCCTCTTACTACTTGCAGAGAGCAGTTGCTCCAGTTTCCTCTGACTCCTCGCGCTTATTTCTGCAATGTCGGTGTCGTAACGCTCGCGCCAGTATTCTAAAGTCTTCTCGAGTTCCTTTAACAGAATTGTCGGAAGTTAAATAACTGGGGGTAGGTAGTAAGTAGAGCTTGATGTTCTAAATTTTTTTTTCAACTCGCTTAAATCTCGGGAATTCTCACGGGGGGTACCTAGGTATCCAGGTTTTGGTTAAACTATGTCCAATTCTCACGGGGGTACCTAGGTATTCCAAGTTATGGTTGAACTATGTCCAATTCATTCGAATGTGGAGACGTGCTCGATTAACAAACATCTAACCATCCAGAGTGTCACATGTTTTATAATATTAGGAGGATGTGCTGTCTGCTTCACTTTTACTTTAATCTGTAACTCAAAAGCTTTGAGCAACTCGTCGTGGACGCGCTGTTCGTGGTCACTGCGGGGCGGGGGCGCTCTTGGCACATCCAGCTTTAGCTCCAGGGACTCGAAGCGCGCGAACAGCCATTTTTCTGCGTAACACAGACGTGTATTTGCGTTGTGGAGGTCGTCCTGCAACAGAAGTATGAACTGACGTATCTATTTACTGACATTTATTTTTCTTAACTGTTGAAATGGGAAAGAGTTCGCTGCCATGGGATCTACAAAGTTTCAAAGGGGGGCAACCNACTGACATTTATTTTTCTTAACTGTTGAAATGGGAAAGAGTTCGCTGCCATGGGATCTACAAAGTGTCAAACTTTCAAAGGGGGGCAACTAATAATAATTATGGATTGTAAAGATTAGGCAATCTTTTGAAATCAGATTTGAGAATAGAAAAACTAATTTAGTACCTATGTACCTAATCAGTTACTGAAAAACCTCCTCCTCCACTCAGTCACAGTAATGAATGAGTAACGTCGCATCCCGAGAAATTGCAACGTTGGGCGTCCGTCGTCTTAATCGAATTCCAGTTAATCACTTTAGTAGAATTTTCTACCACAGCACACTTCATCAGAGATAATTTATTTTCAACACACTCGAAAACTGGCTCTTACTACTCCTACTAGTTGACAGGTTCATAATCCTGTTAATTTCACATTAGAGGTTTTTTCCATTTGTCTCTAAGTAGGTACTCAAATTATTTTCCACTTCCAATATAACGCTCACCTCTGACAAGTAAGAGTTCTTTAAAATCTCAGCAAAGATGTACAATTCATTTGAGGCCTAATTGTTTTGTGAATATGTAATGTAATCCGGCTACCTCACTTCCAGACGGATTGTGGTGGCGGTACGTTCAAAGCGGCTTCCAATGTTTAGCTTTCTTGTTATAGGTCTTAAACAATATGCGTCTAAAACAACATTTAATGAACGGGCTGGCAGATGCTTAGGCTGTTTTTAGAATAGGGTAGCCGTGTGACCAAAATATATGATCTATTTAATTAATTAATTTAATTCTAAATACAAACAACAATCAATTTCAACATTCTAACCTCGAAGACGAAATAGGAGCTCCTATTTCTGTCTGCAGGGTTTAAAGGAACCTAACATGAATGGCATGACGGGAGCTTAGTTCCCTCGCTTAGCTCGCTCTCCCGTCATAAACTATCAAAGTGGCATATCGACGATGCGCCCGTTTGTATCTGGGCTCCACGCGAAGTGCTCATTCAATGCGGCGTACTTTTATTTCAGCTGAATTGAAATACAGCTGCACGTGAGGTAGCCGCATTAAATTACAGTGGCGTTTTTCAATCCGGCGCGCCTATATCGCTGTGTTATAAGATATGGTTGCGACAAGTACATTTGTAAATACAGACGTTTATAAATTGAACATCATAAAATATTATTAGATACTTATATGTTTGATTAATTCATTAGAAATTTATTTTTTCTTCATTTACAGGTCAATAAAAAAGTGTTTTGATGACGTCCCATTTATTGCAACTCTGTCTCTAGGAATAACGAAAGAGTCCTTGAAGAAGCAATACCTATTCTCACGGTGGCAAAGTCCGTGGTTGCACGGACTGTGTCTAGCCATTGTAACTCTTTCTCACAAATGTTTTAAGAACCGCCTTTCTACGGTCTCCGTAACGCCTCGGTGATCTCATAATTGTTGCATCTCAAGCAGCTCTTTACTAAGAAGTAGCTGCATCAGCATGTTTATGACGACTCATAATTATCACTTTCATAGAAATAAACATGTACGCACACTCATTTTGTCTCGGAGAACAGCTACTTTCTGATCTGCGTTGTTGAGCTCCATCGCCCATTGATTTCTGTTGGCGTCTAGTTCCGCGTCCAAGGCTTGGCGA
>NDFZ01001588.1:0-14346 GCA_002192655.3 Mamestra configurata | reverse complement strand
CACAGACGCAGGCAGAGAGTTCCACTCCTTTGCTGTGCGCATTATAAAAGACGTTTGGAAATGATTAAATCAATCAAAATTACTTATGAATTATTGAAATCAAAGACTGAAAAGTATATATAATTGGCTGGTTCCCTGAATGCCGCTGTATATAATATGTTCGTTCCATAATAATATCTCTCGATGCAATTATTGTGTTAAATTTTCATGATTTTTACCTTTATTTCTAAATAAAGTAATGAAAATTAATAAGTATCATTCAGTATTTACAGTTATTTACAAAAATTCATGTTAATTACATTTTTTAACAATAACGTATAAAAATTACGCAGAGAATTCGACTGGGTGCATATAATTCGATATCAGCTGGCATGGTATGTTTTCAATACTCAATGTTGTATTATTTATTTTATTAATAATTTTAAATGGATATAANTAATTCGATATCAGCTGGCATGGTATGTTTTCAATAGTCAATGTTGTATTATTTATTTTATTAATAATTTTAAATGGATATAAAATACTAGGAACAACGATTCCAATAAATTGTATGTGAAAGGTAGACTACAAAACCCTCCAGTTAAATAATTTAGGATTGTTTGGTAGTTTTGTGTGACACATTAATTATCTGGTTCCTAGATAGGATCTATCTATATATCTATTGGGGGATGGTTTCCGCACGTAGACCTAATATTGGACCATTGTGAATTCCTAGAAGGTTTATTTTAACTCAAACTTAAAACTACATACAGTAGTGGTACATATGCGAACTAAATGCTACAAGGCATTTTGCGTCACAAATCAAACGCAAGTTAAATTACAGCCAATCACAGTGGCTGTTGAAAATTCATACCACTAAACTGCACCAAATTTAACTCCACCAAAACCGAGAAGCTAAGCCTGCGCAGCCCGCGTGATGCGTCTCTACTTTTTGAGAAAGTAAGGTCCGTAAAAAAACGAAACGTACTTTTTTTACCCTCGTAAAATATATTTTCAATGAAAAATATCGGTTTGCCCGATTTCATTAAAACTTTTATGACACAAACCTATTGTTAGGCAAACAATAGACTAAAGCCGGTCTTCCTGGATGACAAAACAACCGCAAATAATTAAAAAATGGTTAGCCTTGTTATTAAAAGCACTAATGAGAACAAAGCTGCTGGCTTAGCTTAGAGACATGACCTAAACAATTTTATTATACTTTATTATCTAAATAATGCCATATTGATGAGGAGGGTGAACAGGCTGCCTTTGTTTCTTTTTAAATTTTATATAATCAAGTTTAAAAAAAAAAATGTCAAACAATTCTTCTATTATTTTGAATACCTTTGACTTACAGCGTAGAGAAAACGCAGTGAAAAAACAAATTCAAGAATTTATTTGAATAAAAATGAGTTGACCTATAAATTCTGTAAAAAGTACACCGTGAAATGTTAAGCGAAGTGACTTTGAAGTGAACCGTCATTCCAACTTACGCTATAGAATGACAACTCACTTCACCTAGTTCCCGGTGAGATTCATTTAGACCAGCAGTTTGTTAAATACATTTTAAGATTAGCCATAGTGGCGTAATGACTGATAAATTCATTTTGAAGATGTAGCCAATGAGAAAATGTGACACAAAATAAAACAGCATCTTATTTATGAAATCTTTAGACGATGTGAATGAAAATGAATCGTACAAACAAAGCCTCGACCACGACTAGTTCGTAGCCTCTAGTTTTCTAAATCAACGTATTATTTATATAGACATCCTATCGCCAACGGGACATAAATCCTTCAGAGCTCATTACACAATGAAGATGATATTTACAGAAAGTCAAGCTTCATACAAGGAACGAAAACGCAGACACGCTTCACTTGTTTGAGATCACCATACGTTTGCGTCTATGTGTGTTGATTCTGTAAACATGTCGAAGTGAGGGCTTGGATGAAGTGATCACGAAGTGAACTGTCATTCTATCTTTATGACATGGATTGACAGCTCACTTCGTGATCACTTCACCCAAGTCAACATGTTTACAGAATCGCACTGCAGTGTTATCACCAGTGATAGGAATAGGTAGTGCTTATTAGCCTAAAGTTTGAAGAACAGAGACAAGAAACGGAGACTTCCTTAGTACTATATTTTTTCCCGGACATCTGCCAACAACACTTAAATACATTAAAAAATTATGTTATTTGGAATAAGTTCGTGTTGTTTACCTAAAGTTTGCGACTAGACATAACATAACACAGTCGTTACAACTATCAAATTTTCCGAAAGTTTTCTTTTTGGAGAACATTTTGTAAATGACTTGTTGATCTTAAAACTATGAAACGCAGTCTTTGTTTAAAGAGCCGTACACGTTTCGAAGTAAATATCTGTTTTCTAGCTCGCTCTTGGCCACGTTTGTTGAGATTTCTAAAGTTCAAGTGTGTAATTGAAAAAAAAAACTGACAATTGTTTTTAAAATAATAAAACGGTAATTTTTATCATTTTAGCATTCTCTATACGTATTTTGGATGGAGATAGAGTATTTATCATTTCAAAAACAAAAGGTATTTGTCTTTTACCTTACTAAAATATATTTCAAAATGTGCATAATGTTGGGTCACATTGTTTAGTAACACACTTAAACTTTAAGTGTTGTCCGGGCAGATGTCCGGGAAAAAATATAGTACTAAGGAAGTCTCCGTTTCTTGTCTCTGTTCTTCAAACTTTAGGCTAATAAGCACTACCTATTCCTATCACTGGTTATCACTTGTTGTGTGAAGCCAACCTTCTGTACCTATTTGTCAGGTTCTCATTACCTAGATAGACTGTGTCCCAGGTGGGAATTCAAGGCCCAACGCTCTACGATAATAAGCCCAAGGAAAATAGACACTGAAATGAGAATTCGTCTTTCCATCAAGCTTGAAGATATTATTAATGTTTTATTTCTAGTACGATTTTAAAACGACCTATTGGGCACTCTTTGTTACAATTTCAACGTTATATATCAAACGAAGTTTTAATAGGAACAAAGATATTTTAAACCGAAGAAGGCTAAAGTAAAAATGAATGAATTGTTTGAGGAATGACAAAGCATTGATTCGTTTTTCTTTCATGAATGATGTCAATGATAGTTTTGAGAGACGCGCTCTAACCTCTTTTCGAAGGACCGACTCTTTTAGAATGCGTTAATTTTGAAGTTAAAAAAACATTTTATTTTTAACCGACTTCAAAAAAGGAGGAGGTTCTCAATTCGTCAGAAGCTTTTTTTTATATAATTAACAAACAAGGCACAACGTGCGCCATGACCCAGACAATTTTTCTAAAGTGAGCAGATCGCAACTACAAACTAACATTTTTTAGGACTAAATAAAAACACGATAATGCCTATGGTTACTAAATTGAACTATTACAAATTATGAATTAACTATAATATGTTCATGTACGGTCTTGAACAGTTTTCAACTAACTTTTGTAACCAGAGAGGGCCAAAGAATCTGCATTGCCATTTAGCTCAGCAATGCTGTGTTTTATGCACTTTACTCGTTGACAGCGATGTGGATAATTTTTACATGACCGTTTTTTTTGTTTTTGATATGCGTTTGTGCATAATGTCGCGAGTTTATTAGTCTAGATGTTTATTACTGATAAGTAGTTTCTAGGTTACTTATACATTATAAAAACGTTTCTAATCTAAGGTATTTTGCTGCCCTGTGCATACAGGAAAATTAGTGTTTTTTAACCCACTCAAAAATGACTTTACTTAATCAAACACTCAAAATAATCAGTCTCATACATAAATATCGTATACATCTTTCAAATGGAAGTCGTATTTGTAATTATAAGGTATGTGATAAATTCTAGCAGCACTTGAACTGGCGTAATGAGCTACTTATGTTCTCCACTTTCATAATTAATTGCCTCCTGATAAATTATTCAGAACGGAAAGCCGGAGCTATTACTGGAGGGAATATTCTGTAACGATCGATGAGGATGATACTAGTTTGTTAGTTGAATACTGGCTGATTTAAAATTTCTTTCAACACATTTGCTCACAAAATGATTTTACGAAGCCTGTAACAATTTATACAACGTGTAACAGATTAAATGCAATACCTCTTAAGGGACATTGTACTCAGCATTATGAATAACTTTTACTCTGGGAGCAACACTGAAATCGCGAAAAAAAATGCGCATACCTCGACAAAATGTACTGAACAGCAGCTTTTTTTTTTCGGAGTTGGTCCCATAGTAAAAGTTGTTCATAATGATGAGTGTAAAATGACCCCTTAAGAGGTATTGCGTTTATTCTGTTACACATTGTATTGTTCGAAAGTTAAAAATTACACACCATACAATGGAATTTGCGGTAAAATATGTACTATTTTATCTAAGTACCTATTTTAACGCACTCCTCGTTGTATAGCGCTTTTCGTACCTATCCTTTACGACTTTTTTTTTCCAAAAAAAAAATTGTGAATAGTCCGCCACGGAGTTTCACATTACTAGAATAAATAAGCTGAATGGTCGAAACTCCTTGGAAGCGCTTTTGCTCAATACGTTTGTCTCACTTCAATACTAAAGAAAAATGAGATGAAAGATGTTGTTCTAATTTTCACCATGCGCACGTAGCGCTATTTGCAAATTCGCGCTATTTTCATTAGACTGTTTTTTTTCGTTCTATTAATCATTTAGCTCTCTGATAATGCTTCTGCAATTCTGTTAGTGACAAATTCACTATACCTAAAACTGTATTGAATTTTTCTCCGTGTATGTTTTAGTGAGTAATTCGTTGAATCAATAAACTAGCTTTTTCTCACGACTTCGTACGCGCATATCCCGTTTTTTCCCGTTTCCGTAGGAATTTCGGGAAATTCTCTCTTAGTGCTCCTCTACACTCCTCAAGGAACCAACATGCTAAATTTCAGCTTTCTATGACCAGTAGTTTCGGCTGTGCGTTTTCTGTCAGTCACTCAGTCACCAGTAATGAAAGAATTGTATATATGTCACCGGAAAATTGCAGACTCCTTAAGATTGTAATAAATATTTATTAAATTATAATTTCTCGATATATTATGACAAAATCATTTTGAATGCAATTAATCCCATCCAAATTCAATAGTTTCCAATATCTCCGTATCTTATTGAGGAAAAATATTTAACAATTTCACGCGATATTTTATAATCTTACGATTGAGAGAATCGTTATTCGATTTTTTCTTATTTTCTCTAATTGATTGTACACCAAGAAACTGTCGATCAACGTCTTCTGTTCGATTTTTTTGGTAACAATTCTAAAAGATATTTAAGCGCTCCTTTGTACATAAGCTGTCCTGTCATATTTGTATTTGCATGTTTTTGTGTGTACAATAAAGAAGGAGAACAAGATATTTCTATCGTAACGTTTTGTCCTCGTTCGAACATCGAGAAACTTCTTCAGAATAAGGTCAGCAAGCGTCTCAAGGAACGTGAATGTTATAGGTAATCTAATTTGTTTCATAATTACTGCGTAATTCATTGCTCTGCGGGGAACTCATAATAATTATGACCGTTGTTATTGAGATGTTTCGAGTTGTTTTAGAAGATGTTGCAATATCAATTTAATAACAAGTAGAGATGTATCAATTTATGCTTACATGAAAATCTATCAGAAATTGTTATATTTTTTTTGCTCCATACTATGAATTTCTTATGTATCGTGGGTTTACAAACGTTTGCGGCGCAAGATTCGATCACTCAACCACTGCACCAACCGTGTCACAATATTAACAACAATAATTTTGATACCGCCACATAAAAACAACAATACGTGACGTCTTACGAATCCTACATCTCGCTATCAAAGTTTTCCGTACGATTATACAACAGCTCGACAACAATCAGTGAGCAGTTTCCCACTGCTCTGGTCGGAGGATCCTCTCTTTTTAATGAAGGGACTTTTCACAATAATAATAATAATAATATATCCTGGGACAACTCACACACGGTCATCCGATCCCAAACTAGGCAGAGCCTGTGCTATGGCAACCAGACAACTGATAAACATACTTATATATTTCTAAATACATACATATTATAGACAAATTACGATGTTCCGTACACCTCAATACATCAATGAAATTAGTAAATACTAACGTCACTAAGTCTATGTAGAGTTTGTTTGCTTGAACGCGCTAATCTCTGGAACTACCACTCGGATTTGGAAAATTATTTTTGTATATGATAGCCACATTCATGAGGAAGGCTACGAAAAAAACATGTACGAAGTCGCAGGCAAAAGCTAGTGATGAAATATCTCAGAAAATTCATTGAACTCCATAGCACATAGTTACACGGCAACAAATGGTTGCTGGTCAATACACACAGGTCCTCAATTTTGTTTTCGGTCTTCATATAATGTGGCCAAGATTATCTGTTAGTTTCGGTTTATCTTTCCAAAGCATTCTTATGTTATAGGTATATTGTCTGTCTCCAGAAAAACCAATCAAATCGAAACTATTACAATGGAGTCAAACGAAAACGATTGGACCTTGACACACGTCAAGAGAGAGGCCTAAATCAAGAATAACGACAGCAGATTAAATTGAAAAGCAAATGAAAACCTCATACTGAAATTCATACTGAAAAAAATAGAAAACTCGAGGCCTCACAAGATGAGATCTTATGATTCCTTGTCCTAATACCCTCATATACTATCCCCTCTTAGTTTTTAAGTGAGGAACCTTTTTAGGTCGTCTCAACTTAAAATAGAAAACTTCACCTCACCTTTAGATTTTTAGTTCAGTATGGTAATCCTCCATATTCCAGGAAAAAGGACTAAGCCCGTCTTATGTTTTCACATTTCTAGGTCAGCAAGAATATTTAATGGACTTGGTTGGTAGGTGTATAAGTGTTGGGTATGTATAAACCTAGATCCACTTATATTGGAAAATTCAATATTAGTCTATACTTCTACACTAATATTGTAAAGTGAAAAAAAAATTATGTTTGTTTGCAACACTTTTAAAAATTCTTTCACCTGTAGAGAGTTTTATTATCGATGAATAAAATAGGCTATATTTTATGTTCACAAATCCGACGAAGTCGCGGGCAGTATTCTAGTCATCCATAAATTAAATTTCTGGTTTTGTACATAAAACACCTTATTATTCACAAAAGAACAAAATACAATTCAAAATGAACAGTTTTATTTCTTTACAGCTATTATATTTTGTTATAGCATTAAGGTCATCTTCATCTGAATTTCATGTAAGAATTAACTACATGTTAAATACTTAAGTGAACTACAAAACAGTTTCTGCACTTGAACTGAGGTTCACTAAACTTAAAATACAATGAGACAAAACAGTTAACTTTTACTGAAGAATATTAATAAAATACTCTGTTAATGAGGTAATCATTATTTTAGCCTGATGATAAAGTAAAAATTATAAATCCATCCATCTCCTGGGGGCCTACGGACGGCGAGCGTTGGGTGGCTCGTTGTCCGATCACCACCAAGCCCGGGTCGATGGCGCGTTGTGTTTCACGCTCGCCTCAAAGAGATGTCAGCATGAGACGGGGCCCGCTAGGGCCAGAGCCTGCCAGGGTTGCGGAATTTGTTCGAAAGAGTCACCGCGGCCCTGGAAGGCAAAGGGCTTTAGAAGGAACACGGATGGGTTTTAGTCAGTAAGAGTCTGACACACCCTTCCGCTTCACCCAGAGTGGAAGAAGTCATTTGATGATTTCCCATCCTTAAAAAAAAAAAAAATACCATCTCCTAATAAAATTCAAAATACTCCAAGCCTTCATAACTCCTGTTTCCTAACCATTATATACATTCAGGATCAACGAAGATCTATTTGTTTGGCTAACAGTAAACTTGTGTGGCGTTTAATCGATAAATCACTTCGGCCATTAACTGGCTTCTAGTCGGGAGGACTTCAACACAAAATAGATTGGTACAGAAGTTCAATTTCATGCAAACTCGATGTCACACGGGTGTTATCGGTCCGTTGCTGCGTCGTTGCAACGCTATGATTTTGTCCGACGGTGCCACACGAACAAATGCGGTGACGCAATGTAGTTCACCGCACTTTAACGACGCAGCGGCGTTCAACGATGCGACATCGTTGAACGCGTGTCAGTCTTTGAATGACTCTGCGCATAGTCACCATCAAATATTAAGAAAATAAATGCATTGCGTTGCTATTCCGACGTCCCAGCGCAGCACCCCCTTCCCGCTTGATTTCTCTGGCCTCTTGTCCGTTGCGCGCGGAGTACGTCGGAAATTTCGTTCTGATTTCAGTATATAAAAACGGTTCGTCGCTGACGCAACACAACTTGTGGCACCTCTCTTATAAGCGAAAACAAGCGCACACAATCATAAACGCATACTTACGCCAATCTCAAACAAGTGACAGTCGCGAGTGCACTTGCACTCGCTTTCCGTGTAACGTGTCTTATTGAGCGTACATTTTCACTGGTTTCATGATAAATTATATTTATTTTGTAAGTAGGTTAAACATAACTCCGGCCCTGGTTGAATCCATGGTCCGGAGCGAGGAGGCTTGGGAAGCGGTCACCTCCTTCTGCGAAGTAGTAATGCTAGCAAAGGAGGAGGAGGGCCACGCGAGGGAAAGGCAAGGCCTTCGCCCCAACCGCCGCAACAGGAGAAGACGCCCCGGGCGTCGGGAGTCGCAGGGCGATCCCCGGCCACCGTAGGCGCGGGCCTGCGGACGGCGAGCNCTTATCGTGTAGCTCAAACTTAAAACTTTAAGGAGCTCAACGACTTGACGAACAATACCAAAGTAAGGACATTTGGGTAGGCCGCTGCCAATGGAGCGGACCTTCTGCAATTTTCTAAGGCCAACCTACGGATGGTTTCAATCCTTGTAGACGACGGCTCGTAATTGGCAACGCTTGCACTTCTTGCAATGCAAAGTTAACGTTATCGTTGCAATATTTTTTCCCTGGAAAGAGGATTTAATTCTGAAAGTTGGTTTAAAGTCACGTTTGGGACGTGTTAGTTTGTATGAACTAGATTAGACTGGGTCACTAGTGATGGGTTTAAGAATCGACGATTTACTTTTAACACGTTTGTAGTGAGAATGTCGCGCCTTTTTTATTTGTTCATTTATCCGTTGTCGATGTCTAGTGTATATTTTTATTTTCTCTGCGTTTTTGCGAATATATCGCGCGAATATATATTACTAACTCATTGCCTGTTTTCATAAAGCGAAGTTCTTGACTCAAGATTTTGGTAAAGCTATTGCGTTAATTAATTCGTCGACTGAAGATAATAAAACATATTTGTAGGCCACTCAATAATCATGATTTTTTATGTCTACAGTACCTTTGTCATATATACTATCACGCCATATCGCACACCATATACTGATTTGCCGATGACTAGAAAATATGCATAACTAAGGAGTTCAACACGTGTGATTCTGCAAGAATTAAACTTATATTAACAAAAAAAAAATCGAAACACGCAATCCTAAACTGATAATAAAAGAATAATATGAGAGTACCTAAAAGCTGTCATTTCACCCTCGACCAATAAAGAAAAAGTGACACGCAGAAACTTAAAATTGCAAATGTCAGCGCGATTCAGCTTGTTCACACCCCCATCTACTCGTACCAGGAATCAAAGAACAACCCGCTTGCGAGCTACCTCATGGTTTTAGCTTAGCTCATATAGCTGAGGTAATTTTTCGATGTTGAGACCACAAACAACGTAAACTGAGTTGTGAAAGTAAAACAAAAATTCTGAGCTGTAGGTACGAGCTAAGCTAAACGAACTTGGCTTAGTTTTTAAGGCTATAGCCCTCGATTTCTAAATTAAGTATTTGAAGTTGAGGATTCATCTGCTGATGCACGCATCATGTTCGTGAACGGACGCCGTTAGTGGAGACTGGTCATCCCTTAGTTGCCACTGGCTTATTTTAATTAATATTTGATTCTGAAAATTGTTTTTTTCATTATTTACATTGCTCTCACATATAGAAGCAATAAGGTTAAAGTAACCAGGATTTTTGTAAACATAAAATGGTTTAAAAACTCTTTTAAACCATTTTATGTTTACATTGTCCGTGGAGTTTCTTGCACGTTCTTCTCCATAGAGATCTACGCATTGGATCGTGCAAATAGCTTAATGTTTTTAACGGACTGACTTTGACAAGTCAAAAGTACCTGCTAATGGTTTATTTGAAATAAATGTTTTAACTTTGACTTTTACTTTATCAAATTGTAATTTAGCCTGTAAACCTGTCAAAATTTAAGGCAAAATACTCTATTCAGAAACATCCCAATTAGTCATTAATTCTGTTACCTTTATCGAACATGTAACATCTTTTAAGCCCTTTCAATCTCAATGAAGCGGTAACCCAATCATATCGTTATCTCTTCGAATTGGTAACCAATTGAACGCCTAAGCCATTAACGTGAAGGCGGTTTACTAAATCGTTCACATTGTTACATTTTTTTTTAAAGTGTAGCACATACATTTTTTTAACCAAAATACGTAGAATAAGCAGTTCCTTTGTAGGTACTTATTTTATTATTACTACTTAATATTTATCTGTGTGTATATAAATAAATAAATAGAAAACCTCTCAACAACCCTTTGAACGAGTTACCGAAATGGCCCCTGATCCGTACTCGCAATTTTGCTGCAGTACACGTCAAACTGTTGTTGCCGTATAATTTGCACGGTCCTTAATAGTTTTCTGTGGTGTAATCGATGGGTGTTATGGGGTAATAACGCCATGCGATATGCTTATCGTAATGAACACTTGCCCGAAGTAATTTTACTTGTACTTGCTTCAGGAAAGAAAAATGAAAACCGTTGTTGGTGCATGTTCCGCGGTTGTGTTTAGTTTTAGATTGATTTTTAAAATAGAGAAATTTAAATATTCTATATGTTGTCGGATGTAAAATAATAGCACTATTCCATCACTTCCCGTGGGTGTCGTAAGAGGCGACTAAGGGATTCACCAGAGAATGGGCAGCAGCATTCTCTGTAAGTACATTGCAACAGACTACACTGCGATCGCCAACCCTGCCAAGCGTGGCGATTACTGGGGGAGGCCTATGTCTAGCAGTGGACGTCTTTCGGCTAATATGATGATGATGAATTGAAATATTTCATTTTTGTTGATGGGCAACTCCTGTAGTTTTAGGAACATTCGCATTTGCATCGCAATTGCAGTCTGTCAAAAATACCTTAAAATATTTACAGTTCGACAAGTTTTTAATAATGATTGTCGTTGAGATGATTTTGCGACTTTAATTGAACTTTTCTTAAGTACGAGAATTGATCTTCTGGGTTCAACGCTTGGGTTAAACAACTGTTTTGGGTGTTTCCAATTTTCACTCAGGCTTGAAGTCTTTGTATTTGTGCCTGGTTAGCAGTAGTAGACTCGCCTCTCTGTTAGTGTCAAATAAATTGGCAAAATAAACATATCTTATTGCCGGTACAATTCTACTTACCTGCTGCAAACTGCTTGTGAGCTTTGTTCCCTACGTCTTTATCTCCGATGATTTGGCATTAGCAGTACTATGGACACTGATAACATCGTAGATTCGTAAAGGTCCCACAAAAGCTATGTGGAGGCAATGTTTATCGAGCCTATTGGTGTAGTGGCTAAGTGCTTGACTTTGTGTTGGCCCAGTTTGGATAGCCAGCACGGAACAAATGTTTATATGTTGGCCTACAGACAATGTTCCGAGTTAGAATGCTCTGTGCAACGTGCACGCACCTCAGATTCAGATCAGATCTCAATCTTCAGATTGTCGACGAACACAGATACTTGAGCCAGAAATGTTTTAGATATTACTGTACCCCCAGCACGAATGTTTTTAACGTATAGTAACCTAACGTAAAAAAATACTATAACTATAAAATTCATTTCGTACATAATATTTATTTGAATTGAATACTGTATCCATACTTTATTACGATACAAATTGTGTACGTTGCATAAAATTAAACCAAAATACGATGGGGTTGTAGTTTTTTTATATTCAAAATTCACTTACGTTAACGTTACTCAATTCACAAACATGATTGTTTCAAAGGTTAAAATAGTAGTCACAGTAGTACCCAAGTTTAAAAAAGTAGTCACAAATAGCTACATTCAGAAGCATAACTCAAAAACCGATCACAGTTTAGCGCTCTACATTGATCAGTCCGAAGTTACGTCTCGGAACACCGAGACAAGTTATACTGAGGACATCACGCTCAATGGCACTTTCTAGAATTTGTCAAAGAGCATCATAATATTGAATCCTATGGAATTTTCCGAAGAGCTAGAAAAATACTTTAATATTATATAATGCTTTCAAAAAGTGTGTTAAAATAGATTTCCTAATAAAATACCTACTTTGAAAGAACGAGGTGCATCTGACCAATTTATCACTTTTTAGTTTTACATTTCATAAAATGCAAAATATATACAGTGTCGTCACACAAAAATCCAATGTATTCCAATCATTAAAATATTTCTATTCACCCATCAAAATATTTAGATTCGTGTCAATTCTATCCGTATACATGATTTCGATGTAGTTCCACTTGAATAATTGAACGCTCGCTGCATTGATGTGGGCTGACTGACGGCCCAGAAAATGGTTTTTCGAGTCCACTGTATTATGGAGAAGCTTTGAAATTAAATCCCACTATGGAGCGATTTTGTACACGGAAAAAAGAGGATTTTTAACGGTTTCTTTTATAAGGAAACTGTGGTGTGTGAAAATTGCTGTGCATATAATTTCACTTTGAGAATTACTCCATTCATTTTTAAAAGACTTTCTTCGTAAATTGTGCTTTTTATTGCAACTTTTTTTTGAAAAAGACCACGTTTTTTTAGCTACATAATTTAATAGAACTCGGCAGTTAATGACAGTTGTTGCTTGTTGAATCCTGACCCATACTTAGATACAATTTTTTGTAGGAATATGGAACACGATAAGTAGCTAGAATAAATGAACTTTAATTAATATTAAAATTCTTCGTACATTTTAACAAGGACCCTTAAACCTTTACTCACTTAAGAATATTGTTTCATCAGCACCTATTTTCATTAATCATTTAATGAAATGTCGGCTCCAAAAATAGATGGTAAGTTGCACAAAGTGAGGAAATATAAAATGATAATTTAAATAAAGACTTCAAAGAAAGTATTAAATTATGCGGGTACCGTGTAGACCGATTTTATTCGTCATCAGAAACTGTATTAGTGACCCATGACTTGGCGATAGCAGTCGCGCTAGTCGAGCACCAAGGACAGTCTCTGCCCGTCCATTTCTTAATTGAGAGGTTTAGTATGAAAAGGACGATTATATCGGAAGTCACGTTAAATCGTTAAGGGTAGTCAAAGCACAAAAGTGGGCACCAAGGGGTTTCATTTTATCTATGAAATGGGTTGTGGAGATGCGATAATCAGTTCATGTAAAATACTGGTATTCAGGTTCATGTACCTCTGAGTTTGTTTCGGCGTTTCTTCTCAGGGTAGTCAGCTAGGAAACACCGGCCTCATCTAGTTAAAAAATGACCAAAACAGATTGACGTGTAAAAGTGTTATGTTTAAACTACTTAAAAATAAAATTTATAAAAATAATAAATTTTATTAAATATAACTAACATAAATCTGCTCCTTAAATCAATAAATTAATAAACTCCAAAACTATAAATCTTCCAAATCAAAACACGGAGTCCATTTAACCCTCCAATGTCATGAGTTGGTAACAATTTGTGCTATTGCCAGGGGTCTCCTGGACCCCACTTGTAAACTTGCCCGATTTGTCCGAGCATTAACCGAATTTAATACTCCTTCATGTAGACCCTACGTGTGACTTGCTGTTTTGTTACTGTGACCATGAAAATGGCTGGCAGGAGATGATTTATTATTTACCACGGGCCAATATTTAACTTTCGTCATTCAAAAACAACTGCTGCAACTGGTTTGAAGAAAAAGTCATTGATTCCTTTCTAGTTTTCTATTATAAATAACTAGATTATGCCTGCAACTTCGGCTGCGTGGAAAAGTTACTTTGGGCAGACGTTTTATTTTTAGAACTAAATTTTTCACAAACGCTTGAAAATATGTTTATTTGTTTTTTTATCAAGTGCCTGAATCCAAAGGTTGGTTTTATCTATAATAATGACGGACCCCCATACAAACTTTCATTCCCTTATTCCAACCCCTTAACTCGCGAGAAAAGGTAGCCTATGTTCTTTTCCGGGACTCAAATCATACATACGAGTAGGTTTAAGCGTGAAGAGGTAACAGACAGACAGACACACTTTCGCATTTTTAATTTTTCCTCTCGCTTTCCTGCAATCTGTGGGAGTGATTTCGTGAAATGGGACGGATGTGTGTTACAGT
>NDFZ01001587.1:0-14344 GCA_002192655.3 Mamestra configurata | reverse complement strand
ACAATTATGGAAACCTCTTTTATGTCCAGCAGTGGACGTCTTTCGGCTGATATGGTGAAGATGATGATGATGAATTGGTCAAATAGGTCAGTCCGTTTGTCCATCTTTCACAGTTCATTTCCTCCGAATCTACAGGAGGACCGATTCTGTTGAAATTTGGCAGACATATGAACATCTGTGACCCAAACACGAACGCGTCTAGAATTCTGTTGATTACTATGCGGGTACAAAACCCCGTAAAAAGGTCAGGAACCTGACATTAAAAGAGCCTTCACGAGTGGCGACATTTCAGCAGGTAGATTACATCATATCTGGAACATTTTACTCACGTATAAACAATGATCTATATATATAAAAATGAACCCCTAGTTCTCCTGGTCACGGTATAACTTGAGAACGGCTTGACCGATTTGGCTTTCTTTTTTGTTTTGTTCGCTAGATTACAGGGAAAACAAAAAAAAATAGGTAGGTAGGTAGGGTAGTAATTCAGACAATTGTTGTAATTTGCTATATAGCTATCTCTTTCTGTATCACACGTTTCGTATTATATATCGCAGTCGTACAGTAAGTACATTTGAAATAAGAACGCAACAATATAATCAAGATGTCACGTGATCACTAAGTGAGCTGTCATTCCATCTTGATTATATGGATTGACAGCTCACCTCGTGATCACTTCACCTAAGCCTTCACTTCGACATATTTACAGAATCGACCGGATTAACGTTGCTCAGTATGAACGTAGGGTATATTTCCTTTATGATATATATAAAATGGTCACCCATCTACGGACTGTCCACGACAAATGTTGCTTAACCTTAAAAATCGACCCGAGTGGCTAGCAGCTGGCAGCGGCAATCCAATGAATATCCGGATAAACATTGCCACTATAAACTTACCTCTCATTACACTCCCAGCCTATGTAATACAAGCTCAAAGTAAACTGCTGGATACACATAACCTATATGCTTTCGTAATATAGCGGTACATACGTACAATGACGTAAGCTCATCCCTTTGTGACAGTAAGGGGAAGTTGGCGCGAACTAATATAAAACGAAGTTGTTTCGCGCCAGTTCTAACTAGCTGAGTTAGTGGTCGTGTTAACGGTTTTGTAGGGTAGTTCTGACGGTTATTTTTTAAAGTTAGAAGTTGTAGATAGCGCTTTTTTCTGTCATAAAGAAATTTACATGAGAATAAATTTAAAAATACAACGTGTAACAGAATGAACGCATTACCCGTTAAGAGGTCATTGTACTCATCATTATGAACAACTTTTACTATGGGACCATCCCCGAAATCGCAAAAAAAACAGCTGTTCAGTACATTTTGTCGAGTTATGCGTACAGTATGGAACAGCTGTTTTTTTTTGGCGGTTATAGGCTACTGTAGCACAAGCAAAGTCGTGAGCAAAAACTAGTATACCAGGATAATAAGCCTATCATGTCTAATGCCCACTGCTGGGCCTGGGACACTGGTGGACAGAAGGGAGGCCTAAGGGATATGTAAGAGGTCCACCATGCCGGTACTCGGGTTGGTCGATCTCACATGCCTTCGAATTTTGGTTCTAAGACATGCCAGTTACTTCACAAGATTTTATTAGGACATAGCAACACAAACACAAGTGCCAAAATGTTTTCTCGCAAGATTTATCTCTTGCGTAATTATGATCTAAGAAAAATGTTCTACCTTATCCGTGCCTACGACTTACCCAGCCCCCTATGTTTGTAGAACACCCCCTATTCGCACTATTTGACGAGTAAACACGCTGTATAAACAGCTTAATGAGACATGTTAGTACACCTATAGATCGCGGGCCTGCGGACGGCGAGCATTGGGTGACTCGCTGTCCGATCACCACCAGGCCCGGGTCGATGGCGCGTTGTGTTTCACGCGCGCCTTAAAGAGATGTCAGCATAAAAGACGGGGCCCGCTAGGGCCAAAGTCTGCCAGGGTTGCGGAATCTGTTCGAAAGAGTCACCGCGGCCTTGGAACGCAAAGGGCTTTAGAAGGAACACGGATGGGTTTTAGTCAGTAAGAGTCTGACACGCCCTTCCGCTCCACCCAGAGCGGAAGAAGTCATTTGATGATTTCCCATCATTAAAAAAAAAGTACACCTATAGATAGTTTGTGATAAGTTATAGAACATGACGTTACATAATATCGTACACTTGTGGTAAGAAATAGATGTGCGTCAAATAGATTTCAAAAAAATATTGGACACGTATTTTTTCACGTATACTAAAATGTCGAAAATCGCGTGATGTCACTATGATAGTAAAATTTTTAGTAGCGATGTGCCGTCATCAGTCCCCTGTCTTGAATTTTGATGCGCTTTATTTTTATCATTTTTAGCGATTTGAAATGTCAAAAAATACGTGTCCAATATTTTTTGAAAATGTAACGGACGGACTAGTAGAATACCCTATTGTATANCCGCTAGGGCCAGAGCCTGCCAGGGTTGCGGAATTTGTTCGAAAGAGTCACCGCGGCCCTGGAACGCAAAGGGCTTTAGAAGGAACACGGATGGGTTTTAGTCAGTAAGAGTCTGACACGCCCTTCCGCTCCACCCAGAGCGGAAGAAGTCATTTGATGATTTCCCATCATTAAAAAAAAAGTACACCTATAGATAGTATGTTTGTGATAAGTTATAGAACATGACGTTACATAATAACGTACACTTGTGGTAAGAAATAGATGTGCGTCAAATAGATTTAAAAAAAATATTGGACACGTATTTTTTCACGTATACTAAAATGTCGAAAATCGCGTGATGTCACTATGATAGTAAAATTTTTAGTAGCGATGTGCCGTCATCAGTCCCCTGTCTTGAATTTTACCATTTTTAGCGATTTGAAATGTCAAAAAATACGTGTCCAATATTTTTTGAAAATGTAACGGACGGACTAGTAGAATACCCTATTGTATACTTATTTTCCATTGTGTTTTTTGCTGTTGTAATGTGTTTTTATCGAATAGATGTGTTTTATTCTCATCATCATCATTTCTGCCGAAATTTGTTGCCACATCAACCGGACTTGTGTGTCTTGCATCCAGCCATCATTCAGTTAATTCCCGCGGTTTTCTATTTTAATCTATTCAGTAATAATACAATGACAATTGTAACATTACCAACATACATACCTACACAGCCACTGTATCATGCAGATTACAAACATCGCACCTAATTAAACCATAGCTAGGTGCTAACAAACACGGTGGTTTATTGTCATATCTCTGCTAACTGTGCAGGTACGATGTCTATTTGTATTATGGACAGCCAATCCCAGTCTGGAGCATAATTTTATGCAACTGTGCAGCAATATATGTGGTGGGACTATGATTTTAGAGTCATAGTAAAGTTATACGTTTTTGACAGTATTGGTTTATGTACTGTTGGCGTTGGATTATTTCAAGCAATGCAAGTTTATAATAAATCGCGAAATATTGCTAACAATTTTTCAATATATTATTTTCGGATATTTTTTTTTTTATTATTTAATATGGGTTTGCTCTTGACTCCAGTCTAGGTCATAGATGACAGAGACAAAGTCGACGATGGAGTGAGCCTACCCAGTAGAAGCCTGTTCACTCTAATTTTGAAGAGATTAGGGTTGTATGCGTTCGGATATACATAGATGTATCGAATTTGGATGGAATTTATTGTTGATGTAAAAATTGTACCCAATTGTACCATCATAGCGACGTCACACGTGTTTTCAACGACTGTTTCATTTTTTGTTTACGTAAAAAAAGAAAAATTATTGTCCAATATTATTTAGAAATCTTTCTGACGGACTAATTAGATTTTGTCAGTAAAATTTCCTATGTGGCCAGTTGTGTTTAGGTCCCATGAAATAAAAATAAACGTATTTTTTAACGATTTTTCGGGCCATGTCAGTAATTTTGGTTTTCATTTCCCTTTGGTCAGTACGATTACCATTGTCTAATTTAACTTACCTATATGTTTATTATGATTAACAACAAACAGAGCCTCGTATACTTAAAACAAAAGCCTACTGATTAAACATGGTACCATAACCCTTGCTTCGGTCTGTCCCTAGGAATTCGTTGGGGAAATTCCAACCTTATGTAGTTAACGAAAGGTTTAAATTGCCCCTAAAGATTACAAGGGTCGTATTTCCGTATGTAACTAGTATTCTCTATGTGTTCATTATCAAAGGAGTTTCTAGCGCAAATATTTTGGTTTGAATTTAGCCTGTGATGCTTATTTAGATTGGCTAAAAAGCTGTGAGGAAGTGAGTTCTATTTAACCTTTAGTACTGTTTATAAAATATCACGACAGGTAAAATAGAACTCGCACTATTTTGTTAACGTCACACCGCGAAAACTTAGGTGAAGTGATCTCGAAGGGTATTTGACAATTAAAATAATAATAAGTCCGTCAGATAGATTTAAAAAAAATATTGGACATGTATTTTTCTTTTGTTACGTAAACAAAAAGTGAAGACGATACAGTGCTTTGAAAATTCGTGTGACGATGAAGTTATAAGCCCTTATCTTTCATTTTTTTTATCTTCGTAAATATGGAATAATAATTGGATGTGGGACATTAAAAAATCATAAGTATTTAAAATAAGTAATTAAAAATATCCAAAAAATGTATGCTTATTAGGTTAAACATAGCAATCTTGACATTAGAATAACATCTTATTATATTGTACCTATGTTTTACAGATAAATAATTTGAATTTGAAATATTAATTGATTAGATCAAATAAAAAATACGTTTCCAATATTTTTCGATAATCTAACTGACGGAATAATTAGATTTTTTTAGTCAAATACCCTATTGTCAATCAAGTCAGTTCACTTAAAGCTTACTTCACCGGACCAGACCAGCCCATCTGCCTTTTTATATCGTATTTAAAAGTCATCAATAAAGAAAACACGAAGTTAAAAACTCATTAAGTGTCACTACGAAAAATAACAGATCAATATCGCTCAATATCTCAAAAACCGATATTAGAAACTTAACTTACCAATTTACAAAATATTTCCAATGAAAAAAGATCAATTCACGATCCGATTAATAAGAAAGAAACATTTCCAAAAGGTATGCTGGAAAAAGCAATAATACATATCTTTGGAGATATCCTGGTAAATCCTTCTGACCTCACTAAGGGTGCAATTCCATTGACGCGGTAAGTGGAGTAGAACGAGCGAGCAAAGTAAAGCAGTGAGCGAACATTACTCGTGAATACGTGTTGCCGTTGCATTGAAATGATTATTACCTAGTAATCTCTTGCAGCAAAGTGGCAGGGGGAATAGGATCTGAGGATTTCTATAACTTTTGGAAATTTTCTAATCNGTTGCCGTTGCATTGAAATGATTATTACCTAGTAATCTCTTGCAGCAAAGTGGCAGGGGGAATAGGATCTGAGGATTTCTATAACTTTTGGAGATTTTCTAATAATTTTTACGAAATTTGAGAGAAAAAATGTTTCTTACAAGTTTATATCGAGCTTAGTTCATCTATTTGATATTACCAATACGAATGAAGGTTAGTTCTGTCTATTTGTCTACCTATTAAGAATACCTATGTGGTTAATAAGTTAATATTTTATACTGATGCACGTTTGCGCTTTGGCAATCTCCACTAAACCCATATTTGTCGCTTTTTTCATCTAATATTATTCAGATCGAATATCTCAGCTCCGTTTCAATGGGTAAGNAGTTTATATCGAGCTTAGTTCATCTATTTGATATTACCAATACGAATGAAGGTTAGTTCTGTCTATTTGTCTACCTATAAGGAATACCTATGTGGTTAATAAGTTAATATTTTATACTGATGCACGTTTGCGCTTTGGCAATCTCCACTAAACCCATATTTGACGCTTTTTTCATCTAATATTATTCAGATCGAATATCTCAGCTCCGTTTCAATGGGTAACCGTCCTAATGCTTTTCAATGGAAGGCAAAAACTTTGTCGGGAACTGACCTCGAATTTGAAAGATTTCGGTAACATTGTGGCGAGCAATTTTATCTTTTACTTTAAGATTTTCCTGAGGTGTGAATTTATTGGTCAAAGTTTCCTTTTGTGCGACGGATTTAGAGTTTTTAAGGCTTTCTGTGGGTAGTTAAAATTCTTTTTTATGTCCTATTTTTATTCCGAGTATGAAGACCAGGGTGTCCCGGGATGTGCAAAGTTTTCTGGGTAAATGCTCGGGAGTCTGGATTTGTGTTCGATTGATGAAAGTAGGCTTGCCCCTATTAAGGCAAGCAAGCATAAATAATGGTCATACGGGTAGATCGTCAAGATTAAACATCGCTTACAGAGGTCTGTCTGTGGATGAGTGGACATATTAACTTTAGCCTTTGCTCCCGGCTGTCATTTGTAGATCTTTGACAGTCGTTACGGGTAGTCAGAAAACAAAAATATTGGTATTCGGCTGCATCCGGATACTGGAAGCCGATCCCAGCATAGAAAAGGCTAGACAGATTAAATGACTTTTTTATGGTCCCATCCAAGAAAAAGAGATTTTTTTTGTGAGTGGCCTCTCGCTTTTCAACAAAGGAGGTTGTCGAGTGCTTAACCGCACTTGCCTGTGGCGGCCTTAATATAAATATTAAATCCTCCAGCTAGAGCTTATCAAAAACTTACAAACTAAGCGATTACACAGGGCTCGGCTTAGGGCGTCGCTGGGAGGAGGACAGCTAGGGACGGTCTGGATCGAACGAGGGTTATTAATTAGGGACGAATTTAAAACTATAGGCGAAAAGACGAAAGGGCGAAAGGACGGCGGTCGTGGTTTGCGTAGAGTGCTGGTCTCTTTGCGGCTTTCCTAGAGGAGAGTGGTGAAGTCATCGGGAGTGAAAAAAAAAAGGCTTCGTCTTTATATAATATCATCAAATGACTCCTTCCGCCCTGGTGGAATATAAGGGAGTGTCAGACTCTTAATGACTAAAACCCATTCGTTTTCCTCCTGCCTAATATGTAATGCCCTTTGCGTTTCAGAGCCGCGGTTACTCTTTCGAACAAATTCCGCAACCGATCGATATTCTTAAACATAACTGGTTTATTTATTTATTTTATTGGTTCACCAACAATTGTTCACACTGGTTTTATGTTAAAAGTATCATGCTCTAAATTAATATACATCAGTGCACCAATCACTTATAGGTAAACACCGCATGCATAAGGAAGTTGTACAAAAAAAAAACTTTAAATTAAAGTACTAATCTAGTTTTAAGTTAAGTATGAAGATATTTAGACTGGTGAGACCTATCCATAGGAAAAATCCTTTGCAATACGAAAACAGGTGCTATGTTATTTTAAGTGAGCAAGAAAATTGCTTAGCATAGCAAATGAACTCGGCACCTGCTTGAAAGTTCAAAACTATTTTATTCATTAAAAAATTAAGTAAATCATCCTTAATAACTTAAACTAACTTAACAGATGCCTGTAATAGTTGAGTACTGAATGGATTAATTAAAATAATCTTCAAGCTTAGATGAAGACAAGTTACAATTAAGTTTAAACGCTTCAATTAAGTCTTAAGTTTGATTACCTTTTTACTTATTGCTGTGACGGAATATTTATTTTAAGGACTAGTGTCTGTCAGGGGCTCCATCCGAGTGAAAGGAAGTTACTCGTGGGATTAAAAAGAATTCGTAGATCTTTTTCAGGGCCCAATCCATATCTTAACTAACATTCATCAAAATTTATGAACTTAATATAGGGGGTATGCGGAACAGGGTGTAAAGTCCCACAAACCTCCATTGAAAAGGGAGGATCCTCCAACCAGACGGTTGTTATGTCTGGTGGGCAACTGCCCGACTGTTGATATTCGGACTGTCGTACACAACGTGTAACAGAATAAATGCAATACTCCTCCTAAGGGGTAATTTAACTCATCATTATAGAAACCTTTTACTATGGGACCAACAATGAAATCGCAAAAAAAATCGTTTGCCCCATACATTTCTGAGCGCATAACTCGCGGATTTTTTTTTACGGATTCTGCGTTGGTTTTACTATAGAAATAGTAAAAGTAGTTTGTTGAGAGGTATTGCGTTTATTCTGTTACAGGTTGTACTTTCAAATCGTACGGAAAACACTGATACCGCGATGCAGGATTGCTTTGATGTAGTTTGTTGCTGACGGTGTAGATGGCGCTGTGTTATTTTTTGTGTCAGTATAGATTTCACTGCGTTAGTTTATTCTAGCGGCATCAATGTTGCTACAAAAACATAACAAACAATCAGACAGACAGATAGACAGATAGTCAGCTTGACCGCAACTTTGTACGCGCATTTCCCATGTTTTTCCCATTTCCGTATAGCCGATAGCCTTCCTCATGAATGTGACTATCATATACAATAATTTTCCAAATCCGACTGGTAGTTCCAGAGATTAGTGCGTTCAAACAAACAAACTCTTCGGCTTTATTATATTATAAGTATAGATAATATGTATGGTAATTGAGTGCGTTCCTTGAAATTCCTTATAGGTAAACTAAAGCTAATTTGCAACGATTTTGCCCCTGACAACTTGAAGTCCAAATTGGTTTCAATTTTGGTCAATCCTTTATCGTTTCTGTGGGCTCTAGGTAATGTTACGTTTAAAAAATCGTTCGTTCCGTTTTATCTAAGTGTAACTTTGTATAAATTCTGTTAAGAACGTCTGTATACAGTGCCAATAAGTTCAAGCTTATATTCGACCTTAATTAACCATTTCCTAACCAACACTTGCCAAGTATGACGCAAAAGCAACTGAACTTTAAAAAACTTCAATATCTATTCCAGTCTATATTTCTCCAGTCTTTATAAAATGTTTTTATTGGGTGATAATCGTGTATTTTATAGATGGCTTCTGGCAGCTATCCAGCAGATTATCGAAGTGTTTTGGCAACCAGAAGTGTAGTGTTACGACGTCTGGATTAAGAAGTCTGGGGTGACAATTTATTAAGTCTCTTTTAAAGCTTTGTTTAAGTGACCCAGTTGACTAGTCTTACCAAGTATCGTGTCTCCCAGTAACTGGGTTGTGGAGGCTAGGTATTAAATGAAATTCCGTAGTAGTAGGTATTCAGGAAGGTTAGATTCAGGAGGGGCTGTGTAAAACTGTAGTTAGGTAAGTCACAAAACATCATCATCTCTTGCTCTTCTGACGGACAACAAAGTGATCCTATAAGGGTTCCGTTTTTGCTGACTGAGGTACGGAACCCTAAAAACCTGGGGGGCTACTCTCTAAACCTGAAGTCCATAGTTTCGGGCTTAGTTGCGGGCGTATTCTACTCCATTCAAAACAAACTTCTAAGTCAACGCAATGTTAAGATAACGCCGTTTAAGCTCCGTTTATGGCGCATTATTTGACGCTCGCAAGGGAATCAAAACCTATAGGGTACTTCTCGTTGTCCTATAGTCATGAAATTTATATAAGTGCAGGAAAAAGTCCGAAAATTGGGAATGTGTTATTATATAATATAAAAATGCGAACAAACTTATATTTTTGGTTGAAGAAATGACCGTGACGTACATTGATGTATCCGTGGGTAATTTATACTCGAACAAATCGAGCCTCGATCGGAACCCTCGGTGCGCGAGTCCAACTCGCACTTGTCCGGGATTTTACTTTTTAAGTAACGACATGAAATACCCTGCGATTCTCCACATCACATAGCCATATCTGCTTATCACCGCATTTCAGACAGCGTTAAGCCAATTAATTCAAGGAATAGTCAGCAGACTGATGCTGATAATTTGGACGCCAACATCAGCCGACCGCATCAGTCCATTTAATTAAGTGCTAATATTAATACGTGCTTATTTATCTACACTATTATATGGCAATACAAATTAAGATTATAATATACTAGTTTTGCCCGCGACTTCATACATATATCGTTTTTGCCCGTTCCGTAGGAATTTCGGGAAATCCTCCCTTAGTGCTCCCCTACTCTCCCCAAGGAAGATTAATAATAATATAATAATAATAATATAATATATCTTGGGACAACTCACACACGGTCATCCGATCCCAAACTAGGCAGAGCCTGTGCTATGGCAACCAGACAACTGATAAACATACTTATATATTTCTAAATACATACATATTATAGACAAATTACACCCAGACACGGAACAAATGATCATGCTCATCACACAAAGATTTGTCCTGGGTGGGAATCGAACCCACGACCTTCGGTTTAGCAGTCAGGGTCACTAACCACTCAACCAACAGGCCAGTCAAAATTCCATCAAAATTTCATCTTTCTACGACCAGTAGTTTCGGCTGTGCGTTGTCTGTCAGTCACTCACTCAGTCAATCAGTAACGGAAGAATTTTATATATCAGGATTGATGATTGATTGTAATAGAAACACAGATAAATACATATGCTATGTTCAGCCGATTTTATTGTAATTTTGACAGTGTTACCCTGAGCAGGTTTTATGTCTATAGTTAACACACATGTTGTGTTTATTAGCGAAGCTGTAAGGTTAATAGCAAGGCAGTCGTAAAGTGTTGCTTGCAAAGCCTAGGAAAGTGAAGTTAATTAATTGTAAGTAGGTAAATACAAAATGGCTAAACACGAGTTAGGGTTCCGTGAGATCCGTATAGCTTACCTTCTATTAACTATTTATTTATTATAACTTTACGCAATAGTAAATAGCATTGTATAGATGTAGACTTATGGCCAGTTTACACAGTGCGAGCTGCTGGCTAGAAAGTAGACAGTTACTCGGATTACCTGCTCGTATGCCAGAAACTCGTATTGCCTTTTCTGTTTACACGATGATAGTAGCTACACAGTCTCTTGCACACAAAAAAAACAGGTTCCACCCGCAACGGCCTGATGTCACTAGCAAGCTACTAACGAACGCGTCCGAATGATGCGACTGATATCTGAGTTGCTGCCATGTGCGAGTTAATGTCAGGCGAGCAGGCAAGTGAAAACGAAAAATGTTGAAGAGCTACTATACAACTTGAACGTGGCAGTTACTCGTAAGATATGTACATACGATGCGAGTTACTGCCCTGCAGCTACTCGACAGGCTGCTTCTGAATAAATATGTAGACGTACAACTAAACAATATTATTGTGAAAAAAAGAACGAATCCAACAAATAAATGCTGTGATGATTCTACCAACTTCTTGCGAATGCGTTCACATGCCTTCACCTTAAAGGAGAACCGACTGGTTGCCGTTCTGATGTTCAGAGGAAGCGCATTCCAAAGGGAGTTATCCTGGACAAATAAGGCAAAGTGGATAAACCCAGAGCACAATCACACTAATATTACCACCCTGTATTTCAAAGGGCTAGCTTTTTAGATTCAAAAGGTCGTGTCAGCTTTATAACAGGCAGGTGGACAGACAAATAAACGGACGGCAAAGTTTAGGTAGAGGATCCCGTTACACCACCCTCTGGGCACGGGTTCTTAAAAACTAATTATGTTTTTTAATCAAAATCATCAAATGACTTCTTCCACTCTGGGTGGAGCGAAAGGGCGTGTCAGACTCTTACTGACTAATACCCATCCATGTTCCTTTTAAAGAGTCACTGCGGCCCTGGAACGCAAAGGGTTCCAGGGCCGCAGTGACTCTTTCGAACAAATTTCGCAACTCTGGCAGGCTCTGGCCCTAGCGGGCCCCGTCTTCTATGCTGACATCTGACTCTTTGAGGCGCGCGTGAAACACACCGCGCCATCGACACGGGCCTGGTGGTGATCGGATAGCGAGCCATCCAACGCTCGCCGTCCGCAGGCCCGCGCCTACGGTGGCCCGACGCCCGGGGCGTCTTCTCCTGTAGCGGCGATTGGGGCGAAGGCCTTGCCTTTCCCTCACGCGGCCCGCCTCCTCCTTCGCTAGCATTACTGTTTCGTAGAGAATAAAAATTAAGCTACCGAGCTAATTTTGCTTACGCTGACATTTATTTCAATTTTATTCTAGCATTCTCATTCAATTATTTTCCATTTTTCCGTTCCGTCCGTTCCAATTTTCCAGTAATGCTCTTTTGAAATTTTCCATTTTTCTTTATGGCTCCTACTTTGGCTTAAATAGCTTCCTTGTTTCCGTGGAAACAGATCTAAGAGAACTGTTTTCTTCCGTGGACGGCTGGAAAGCGGTGGGTATATTTTTGTTTTTTTTTTACGCAAAACGTTAACATCTTACAATGATAATAGAAAAAGATAATAAATCTATTTATTTGCGAAAAACACGGTATACAAAGTTGTTAAAACAAGTATATGGTCCAACATGTTTTGCCTAGAATTAAAGCATGCAAACTTATAGGTACCTGAACGAAAGTTCTATTAGGCAAAAAACAAAACAGAAATGAAAACTAGTCTATGTTCCAAATATTCCTTAATACTATAGAAATTATTTTGAGTCAGCCAATTATACAAATTAACCTTAAAAAGCCTACAGTTTAACGTTTTGAAGGTATTTGGCAATTTATTAAATATACACACACACATACGTAGCTAGACAGCTCTTATTGAATTTTGCTAGCCTACGGATTTCTTCTAGTACCAGTCTGGTAAATTTTTTTCTCTTCTCATCCTCACATGAATCCATTTAATTTTACATGTTGCCACGTTATTACACGGCACAGTATGAATGTAAGTATTTCATTTTCTGATTGGACTCCCAATTGTGATCTCATATTCAAAATTTATTTACTTACGTTCCATGTTCTCTTTGGGAACATATGTTCATTTGAGAATCAAATTTGAAAATTGGCCGTGATATACAGATTTCAATTTTGTAATTTACAATGAATACAGTGAGAGACACGCAAGAGATTCGTTTTATCATACGGACGTTCGGAACCATAAATGTATGCTACAAGTAACAAGATAAAAGAACAAGTTAAAGAATTCTCTGACCCTGCAACCACAAAATAATAGTATGTGGCCAGTAGCCATTTTATTAAGTTCTCAGCTCACCTCACTTCGAAAGTGCACACAATTCGAAAGCGAACTTATTTGTTTTTAAATTAAATCATCGTGGATTCACAACGGGACATCGTTCGAATTTCGAAGTGATGTTAAGAAGCATCGCTGGCTAGTTTTAGCTAACAATGAACTGCACGGTTTGCGGAATTTGTTCGAAAGAGTCACCGCGGCCCTGGAACGCAAACGGCATTTGGAATAACATGTATTGGTTTTAGTCAGTAAGAGTCTGACACTCCCTTCTGCTCCGCCCAGAACGGAAGGAGCCATTTGATGATTTCCTCTCCTTAAAAAAAAGCGTGGCGATTATGCTCTTTGGGAGAGGCCTAGTAGGCGGAGGTCTGGTAGGCGCTCCACGTAAAATACTGATGTTCAACTGAATCCGGTATGACTGGAAGCCGACCCTAATATAGTTGGGAAAAATCTAGGCAGATGATGATGAAAAAAATTGCTAACTATGAAGGTTTATATAATATTGGGCCTGTTTGCGTAAAAATCATCAATTTAAACAGGGTCGGGTCGACCGCACTGTGTTCTATAAGTAACGAAACAGAAAATGGTAATGTAATCCTATTGTCAAAAGGGTGAGAATTGCTACTAAAAGAAGGTCTAAAACTACCCTTTTTGCGGATATTTTTGCAGAAAATATACCTAAGGATTTTTTCCGTATATTAACCGTTTTTTTTCCGTATAATGTCAGCAGTTGTCTTTTATTTGATTTATATACGGTCCCATTAAAATTGGTGAACAAACTTTTAGAAATCATTCAGACCACCAAAATAAGGACAATGGTAAAAAATATTAATAAGAAAAACGCATTAGATACTTACAAGAAAACAAATCAGCTGACGAAAATACACTAAAAATGTTGGTTACCCAATGCATAAACATATCCATGTCTTTGTTATCTCATCATTTTGATACTACAATAAAATTGTGCACTGCGCACGTGACCACGTCAAGTACCTACTCATGATGGATGTGTTTATTCTAGTGTGGCGAAAAATTTATTATTTTAAGTCAAAATAAAATCACTTTTGTTAGTGTTTTTTTAAAGTGAAAACTTCTTTAGCAGCTGCGTGCACTTTTTGAGATGGGTAGAAAATGTTAAACTCGTGTCAGGACACGTGACCTGATCGAAAATTCGTAAGACGGAGGGACAGTAGACCGCCGGCGCGGTGTAGGAGAGGAAGTAATATCCCCGTCTTTTTCTACCGCGCGGCGAAAATGTATGCCTCAATGCATGCATATCGGCGTCAACGTAGTCTGCTACGTTGACGACACGCTAGTCTTGGCGCAGGGGGTGTCGCACCAGGCGGCGGCCGAAGTGATGACACGCGGGGTTGCGACAGTTGTTCAGAGGATCTGGCAAGTGGGTCTCGAGGTGGCCCTGCACAAGTCCGAAGTCATGTGTTTTTATGGTTC
>NDFZ01001584.1:0-14338 GCA_002192655.3 Mamestra configurata | reverse complement strand
AAAATAAATAAAGAGAATAATAATAATAATCATTTTATTATCAGGCTACTGAGGCCAACAGATACAATACACAAAATAATTTAAACAATAATAAACAAATAAGTACATATTAATAAACCTTATTAAAACTATGACTAAACACTTAACGTACGTAATATTTAAAGAATTTCTCTTCACGATATTTCATACAAACTCGCCAGACTTTATGCTTGACATGAATGAACCGATTTAAATTAAACTTGATACGCATCGCTAGACCTACGTAAAAAAGGTATAATGGGGAACTTTTTCGAAATAGAGTTTAGGTGGTCTAGTCCAGTGGTAGGTTCAGATCAATATATTTGCCACACTACTCAAACTAGCGCCTGACGCTGGTTTTCAATGGAAGCTGAGATTATGACGTGTTACGGTCGCAAATCACTTTTTAACCGACTTCAAAAAAAGAGGAGGTTCGCAATTCGGTTGTTTTTTTTGTGTTTTTTTACCTCATAACTCCGTCATTTATGAACCGATTTAAAAACTTATTTTTTATGTGAAAGGATAAAAGAATGGTCCCATAATTTCATCAAAATCCGTTAGTTAGTTTGTTTTTTAAATCAAAATAGCGTTGAGGCTCAGCTGGAAAAATATGTCATCCAAGTAAACGAAATTGCGTATTTTGATTTCCTGTGACTTTCCAGAGGTGTTGTTAGGTGTAGGTACCACTAAGAAGAAAAAATAAAAACCTTTTTAAAATAACTTTAATTTCGGAAGTCGGTGTGTTAAAATACGAAGAAACAACCAAAAACAACGACTTCCGAAATTAAAGTTATTTCATACTTTGTAATGTTTTTTTTTTGGAAGTCAGTTGTATTTTTTTGTAAAAAAGTTTTCATTTTGTAATTCGTTTACCGCAATAGGTAATCGAATCTCCGAGACCTAAAAATGATAGCAGAATAAAACACGCAAATGTAACAGCTGCGTACATTTATTTAAAAACTCCTGAAACGACCGGTAGTCAAAAAGTCGGCGGAGGGTGAAAAAGGGTGCTAATGTATAATAGATGGCCTTGTCTCCTTCCTCCAGCCGTGATTACGGTACCACGTTATCGTAGCCAATATAGAAAAATAAATGGAAAGTCATTTAAAGTATGGCGGAAGCCGATTCCAATATAGTTGGTAAAGGCTACATAAGTGATGATTCAAAAGCATTGAAAATAATACAGACGCCAGCACAGCCTTTTCATTTGATACCCACATTAAGGGGGATCAGAAAAAATATGTAATCCGCCAGCTTGGTGCGGCGGCCATATTGAAATTATTACAATTTAATCAATTATTACATTGCCATTGGAACTAAAGGTGTACCTATGCAAAATTTCAGCTCAATCGGATACCAAAAAATGGTCGAAAATTGTTTTGCAAATTTTGACGGACAACTTACGTACATACGAAGAGTGCAAGTTAAATAAAAGCTTGTTATTTTCATATACAAAACATCACCCCTAAATATGACCACGCATTTCTGAATCATTCTGCAGATAACAAGAAAACCTAGAAGAAGTGTATGTATAAAGTAACATATGTTTATGTTTCATTTGGAATCATTTGCGTGAAGTCNGCGTGAAGTTCGGCTCGCACTTGGCCGGTTTTCACGCATCACATGCCCACACCATGACGCTCGATTGCTAGTTATTAATGGATAAAAGCTGCATTGGCAGAAAATTCCTCCAGTCTTTATATCCTTTAGTTTTTTTTAACGTAACAACGCGCCCGGCTAGTTAGCTCGTTATAACGTAACAGGATAACACGCCGCAGTCCGCTGTTCTCCTCCCGCCATTGTTTCAACTCGCCACTAAACTATACGTTTATATGTCAGAGATAAACTCGGGAACTAACGGACTGTTTTTGAAAATTCTGTCGCTTAATGTCGGGCTGTTTGTATGCAGACGGGTTGGAAAACTTTGTGAATTGCTTTTTGTAAACAAACGTTAGTGCTTTTCTTTTGATTGGCTATAAAATATTGTAATTTTAAAAGTTGAATATGTTTGTTTGTCAACAGTGATCACTAACAAAATAGGGTATTTGACAAAAAAATCTGATTAATCCGTCATTTAGGTTATCGAAAAATATTGGATACGTATTTTTTATTTTATCAAATAAAAAAAAAATACGAAGTTTAAACGCATCAAAGATAAGGAGTGGGGCCTTGTAACGTCACTTTCCAGGAAAAAGTGTACTGGTAAGTGACGTCACACGAGTTTTCAACGCCCGTTATTATCTTCATCTTTTTTTACGTGACAAAACTACATGTTCAATATTTTTTGGAAACCTATCTGACGGACTTATTAGATATATTTTGTCAAATACCCTATTCAATAGAAAAGCAATTATATAAGGCTCGAGTATGATGCCCAGTCACAAGCCATTGGATTTATCATGGGCAATAGTATTTGACGCTTGCTTAGATATAACCTGTTCATTCTTGACTGAACTACCCCGTGGTTGTAGTTATCAGGACACTCGGACTCCTACGGGAATTCCACTCCTTAGCTGTACGCACAATAAAAGTATTCACAAAACGTTTTGTGCGTATGGGTAGGATGCCAATCATGCTGTACGGGTGCCGCATCGCCGTATGTCAGATGATGTAACGGACTTAGCGGTATCAAATCGTGTAATTCCGACGCACACAAAATCTAATAATTGCATGACAAATGCAAGTCACCAAACCATTCCTAGAATAATTTCCTCGTAATCGTTTTCCCTTGACANATAAAAGTATTCACAAAACGTTTTGTGCGTATGGGTAGGATGCCAATCATGCTGTACGGGTGCCGTATCGCCGTATGTCAGATGATGTAACGGACTTAGCGGTATCAAATCGTGTAATTCCGACGCACACAAAATCTAATGATTGCATGACAAATGCAATTCACCAAACCATTCCTAGAATAATTTCCTTGTAATCGTTTTCCCTTTACATATATGTAACGCTACATATTAGATCATATACACACGAGTAGGATACTAATAAAAAACAATGGCTTCTATGCAAATTCGTGGATTTTCCCTCGTCATCTTTCTGTCGGTGCACCGTAATTGTACGATGGGATGCCACTGCGACTACCAAGTTAGGGTACGGAGGAAGAAGCCAACATGCTCAAGGATGTTGGCTAAAGAAAATATGTCTTTTGTTTTCCCTGTCATGCTCGAGCAATGTGCATATAGTAGGCGCCAGATAATCGTGGAATAACGGTCATTGACCCACCTACAATTATTGACATTTTTAATTTGAAAAACGGAATTAATGACACAAAGCTGTCCCGAATCATCATCTCTCGTGATCCTTAACATTGTCTAATAATGAAAAACGATTCATATTTAATTGTTCAGGTACCTATGAACAGTTATTAGGGAAAGGTCAATATACTTTATTCCACATTTATCTGGCGCATACTATAGCTTTTCCTAATTAGGATGGGCCGGCTTCCAGTGTAACTAAAATAATNGATTTTCCCTCGTCATCTTTCTGTCGGTGCACCGTAATTGTACGATGGGATGCCACTGCGACTACTAAGTTAGGGTACGGAGGAAGAAGCCAACATGTTCAAGGATGTTGGCTAAAGAAAATATGTCTTTTGTTTTCCCTGTCATGCTCGAGCAATGTGCATAGCTTTTCCTAATTAGGATGGGCCGGCTTCCAGTGTAACTAAAATAAACTATGAATGTAATTTGTCACATTAGGTGCATAATACAATTCGGAAGTCGTTGGGCAAGGGTTGCAATGGTATCGCCGTGCCTTTGCCAAAACACGTTACACACTAGGGTATTTGACTGAAAAAATCTATTGAGTCCGTCAGATAGATTTCCAAAAACTATTGGACACTAACTTATTTTTTCTTTTGTTATGTTAACAAAAAATGAAGACGATACAGTGCGTTGAAAACTCGTGTGAGTGCACTTTTTACTGGAAAGGGACGCTACAAGCCCCCACTCCATATCTTTGATACGTTTTATCTTCGTAATTTTTGATTGATTTGATAAATAGACAATCATTTTTTTTAAAGGAAAAGAANTGTGAGTGCACTTTTTACTGGAAAGGGACGCTACAAGCCCCCACTCCATATCTTTGATACGTTTTGTCTTCGTAATTTTTGATTGATTTGATAAATAGACAATCATTTTTTTTTAAAGGAAAAGAATCATTTGCACGCTGAAATTACAGGCAGAATAAGAGATCTGTAATTATTTTGCTTAAGAACTTTCTGTACCTTATTTACGCAAATAAATAAATTACTTACTTACTTAAAATAAAAAATACGTATCCAATATTTTTCGATAATCTAACTGATAGACTAAATAGAATCATATTTTTTTTAACCCAAGCAACATCCCTATTACCAGTATATGTTTGAATGTATATCTGACTTTCACGACCCATTAACCGGGTAACATGATATGTTTTGTGTTTACCTGACACGTTACGNTGATAGACTAAATAGAATCATATTTTTTTTAACCCAAGCAACATCCCTATTACCAGTATATGTTTAAATGTATATCTGACTTTCACGACCCATTAACCGGGTAACATGATATGTTTTGTGTTTACCTGACACGTTACATACATACATACATCAAATCAAGATTTTGTCCTCTTGAGACGAAAACACGCTTTTGGGTTACAAAATTGTTTTTATTTGATTCGACTTTGACTATAAGGATATTTTTTGTTGGTTGATTTTTCGAATGTACTAAAATGTATTGTAGTACAGTCGAAGATTATTAATATAGACATTATTAGACAGTACTCCAAAATGTAAAAGCTGTAGGTAATCTGTACTTATTAAAAATTTTTCGGACATAGCAGAAGTCAAACTTTTTGCATGAATTTACGTAGTGATGTTTGTATCNGTAGTACAGTCGAAGATTATTAATATAGACATTATTAGACAGTACTCCAAAATGTAAAAGCTGTACGTAATCTGTACTTATTACAAATTTTTCGGACATAGCAGAAGCCAAATTTTTTGCATGAATTTACGTAGTGATGTTTGTATGTGAAGTTATTATTTTATCCTATGTTATACCGCTTCGTATAATTAACTCAAAAAGTTTAGCAGAAATGTTCGCCCACGCAAAATATTCTAACGCTAGCCTCCTTTTAAAACTAAAAGATTTCGTAATAACAGGAAAGTTGGAAAACATTGTAAATCATCTGAAGCCAGGCTGGCTGGCACAAACTTGCGCTCTCGCCAACTTCTCGTCTTGATCAGCTATTCCGTCTATAACTTTATCTGAGTTTTAATTTGTTCTCAAATTGTGTAGTAATAATGTACATCTGCGGTATCCCTTGAGGACCGCCACGGAAAGCGGCAGGGAAGTCAGAAGGACTAGCCGGTCGATTCTGTA
The DNA here is from genome assembly GCA_002192655.3 of Mamestra configurata. Classification (NCBI taxonomy): domain Eukaryota; kingdom Metazoa; phylum Arthropoda; class Insecta; order Lepidoptera; family Noctuidae; genus Mamestra; species Mamestra configurata. The sequence goes on along the minus strand of NDFZ01001584.1, from coordinate 8,945 downwards.
AACATGTCGAAGTGAAGGCTTGGGTGAAGTGATCACGAAGTGAGCTGTCATTTCATGGATTAACCGCTAACTTCATCATTGAGTTTTTTTTTTAAATGTTGCCCCACGCTAGGAATTTCTCCTGTATCGTCATAAAAGTCCCTAGAACACTGGCAGCATTGCCACGTTGAATGGCAAAGTGATAGTTTGCTGATTTTAAACTTGATTTTTGTACCAAATTAAATAACTTGCTACATTTAAGTGATTTTATTTTTAATGCGATATTTATTTTACTTTCGATGTTGGTAGCGAATATTTAATTTGAGAACTAACAGTACCTACCAACGTTTGGTTCTTCTGACTAAACTCATTTGTTCAATGATCGTAATTAAAAACTTGGCAGCCCAGTAGAAAGAGGTCCTTTGTAAAGACACGTCCAACTTATCTAATTTCATCTTGTTTGTACCAGCACTGATATACTTTCAATAAAATGTCTTAAATTAATACCTTTGTTTACATTGGAGCTTTAATTAGGGAGATGATTTAACATAAGAGAGTTTTCTGAAGAGAAACGTGTTTGTGTGACTTATTTGAAGAAAGGTACAGATTGATATCGCTTAGTCGTTTGATTATAAACTAATTAGGTGGTAGTATTAGGTATGTTTATTTTTCCAAGAAATAGTTTTAAAGGTATTTAAGAATACAGATAAAAAAATTCCTCTTATGTATGTATCTCCAACTCTTTTAAGCCTAAAATTCTTTACTAAAAGATTACAGGAAAATCGAAAACAAACCAACAGACGTCTGTGGCTTTCAATTAAATTAAATTCAAATACATTTATTGTTTGTCACAGGTGGAAAAGCAGTTCTAATCATAATAATATAAACATCGCTGTAACATACCCATTGGGCGTACAATATCTAATAAAATAATCATTCGAAATCTATTTTATCATTAATATCAAAGTTCACTGTAATAAATTAATCATGTCAAAATAAATTAAAATTCATTAATATTATTAGGTACTCATGTCAAAATCTATTATCATTAATTAATATTTCGTTTTTACCATTGGCTTTAACAAACTGCTTAAAAATTATAATTCGTTTTCCTTTATTTCGTCCGAATCGCTCTTGATCGGTTATTTAATTTACTTATCTGAAAGATAGTGTCTATATGAACCTAGAAACAGTCCCTCAAAAACCACAGGTATTTAAAAACTCCTTTCTACGAAGGCTCCATTTTATTTTCAGCATTAATCCTCCATGCTGCAGACCAACTTAAGCTGATCAGTAAACTGTAAAGGCCTCGGGGCATAAAGTTAAGCTGTGTCCGTTGACTCTTCAGCCTATTCAATCAACTTTTATATTGAGCACTGGCAACTTTGAGAGGAAGGCTTTTTTTGCTCTGGCCACTCTGCCACAGTGAAGCGATGATTGGGGAGTTTTAATGCATTTGAGAAAGCGACTATAACTTAATTTGAGAAGTCATTTTTGTTGTGTTTCTCTGAACTTGAACTCAACGTTATTGCTATGATGAAATTATTAAAGGTAAGTACCTACATAATGTTAAACCTACGCAGCAAAAGTATACGAGGGATTAATTTTTTAAAGTAGATTGTTTAATTCTCATGGGACCTTATTGCGATACCCTCAGCATAATTGAGTTTTTCCATTTTGAACCGGTTTTTCCAGATCCTATATTATTAATGCTATAAGTGCCAATAAGTTTGCCCTTTAATAAAACCTAGACAAACTAAATTAAGAAATATTCAACCCAGTCTTTCGATAAAAAAAAACATACGTTTATATTAAAAACAGACATCAATATTAGAAAAATATCTCTATAGCTGTATAAACAACATTATTTACCATTGAGACGGTCGCGAAAAAAGCTCAAAACTCACAGTACGCGTAAAAAGAAATCCTTACATGTTTGTAAGGATTTTTTAAATGCAAACTGCGACTGGGATTGCAGTCCACATTTCTTAATCAGATACCGAATAAAGAAAAAAACTAGCCAAGAGCGTGTCGAGCCACGCGCAGTGCAGGGTTCCGTAGTTGCTCGTCCCGTAAACCATGACCAAATAATCAGTACGAATTTCACTGTGAGAATACAAAGTTACAAGTGCATGTAGACTACGTTGCCTGTTGACTACGGTACCCAAAAAAGGAGCGGATGAAAAAAGTGAGAACATTTACAGTAAACACAGTATGCGAATACCCTGGTATTGAGGTGCAATCTGGTTAGACTTCATGCCGTCTGCAACAAGGATATCGGGAAAATATCCACTCAGCTGTCGACTTGCAAAAAAAGAGAAGTCGCCATTGTTTTACTATTGTTTTTGCTAATTAGTCATTCAACGTTAAGGACGGTAAAATACAGACGGACAGCTGGATTTTACAAGCAGGAACTACGTATGTGAGTTGCCAGGAACTGAAATATTCATGTACATTTCCAAAAACTTTTGTCCTTCTTGACCATTTCGAACTTCTTTTTGAAAATATCAGAACGTTTTTACCGTTGACTTTTACACTAAGTACTGAAACTCTTCTCCTCTTCTTCTTTTGCTTCTTTTCTTCTTTTGTCTTTGAAGATTTTCAGCCTGACGTCACAAATTAGTCCGTCTAAGCCGAAGCGATCTCACCACGCGTTCGGCAACCTTTGGGAGCGGTCATGCGCGCGATGCCCTTACTTTACTATCTAAATCTATGGTTTAGACGTAAATCCCTGATTTTGAAAGACCTTACATTTGTTTTTTACAAGATCAAGTTCGGAATATTTCCGTCTCTTTCAGCTCTTAATATTTTCGGATCATAACGGCTTATCAACAACACCTGACTATCATATCAAACTGCCAACACAAATACTTCTTTTATCATCAAACCTTTTTACTCGAACCTTCAACCCAGATTCGAAGAAATGAACGCACTCATTCCAGTTCCTTTGTTTTTACAAATCCATTACTTTTTGAGCCAACGATAATGATAAATTACTTTCTTACCCTTGACTAACAGATTAATGTTTCATTTCCTTTGTTTTTGAGTACTTTTCATTAATTTTCAAGTGTCTCTTTCCATTAGTACTTAAAACTTTAATGTGTAAACACAGTTCCTGTTTACCGAGTAATGATATGGGTGTTAAAGAAGAATCCTTGTATTGTCTTTCAAAAGTTGCTTGTCGGAAGAATCAATCCTTTTTAGTAATTATTTAGCCGTTCGAGGCGAAAGTTCAGCGTTTATCAGAACGCTGTCAATACATTCTGTCTCTTGAATATCATGTATTATCAGAATGATAGCGGTAAATGCATTATTACATTACAGGACATAAACGGATTGCCTAATTTGGAATGAAGGTCGGATTTATTTTGCACAGTATTGTAAAGTCGATTTCTTTCGTCAGGGGCCCTACTATGAAGTCTTAAAACGATCATGATTCGCGAAGAGCGAATAGCACTATCCCTTTTACATCATCAGAATTAGATGGCATTAGCAGGTCATCCGGCTTTGGAGAAATAGGCATTTCTATAAATATCTTAGTTTTTCTCTCAAAAAAGCCTATTATTTAATGGTACCACGACGCGTCCCGGCAGTATTCCAAAGCTTTTTTTTTTTATATTCCTGTTTTATTCATAACTTCCTATAACTCCCGACAAAATTCCTTATGCGCTTTAACTTGTGTAAAATATGGGAAAGTTGTATCAAAACATTCTCCATTACTTCTAGTGTTTATGCTCACAAGTGATTCTAACTTATCGTCTTTATCCACTGTTTAATGCGACGGTTGTTTCGACTCTAAATTTGTACTTGGACAACTTTGTATTTGGCTTAACTTCATTTAATACTTGAATACGAGATAGTTAGAAAAGTTTATCTCCGTCATTATTTTGATTGCTCTTGGCAGACTAGTAGTTTTAAGACCATTACCTTGTCAATCAACTCATTGAATCGCAATTTTATTGCTGGACATAGGCCTCTCCCAACTTGTACTCACCGGACACGGCTGTTTCGGGAGGTACCTGTTTCGGATTAAGCGGGAGGACACGCCCGGGTGTCAGCACTGTGAGGATCGCCCGGAGGACACGGTGGAGCATACGGTGGAGATCTGCCCTGCTTGGGCTGAGCACCGCCGTGTCCTCGTCGAGGCGATCGGCGGCGGCAACCTCTCGCGTCCGGCCCTGGTTGAATCCATGGTCCGGAGCGAGGAGGCTTGGGAAGCGGTCACCTCCTTCTGCGAAGCAGTAATGCTAGCGAAGGAGGAGGCGGGCCGCGCGAGGGAAAGGCAAGGCCTTCGCCCCAACCGCCGCTACAGGAGAAGACGCCCCGGGCGTCGGGAGTCGCAGGGCGATCCCCGGCCACCGTAGGCGCGGGCCTGCGGACGGCGAGCGTTGGGTGGCTCGCTGTCCGATCACCACCAGGCCCGGGTCGATGGCGCGTTGTGTTTCACGCGCGCCTCAAAGAGATGTCAGCATAGAAGACGGGGCCCGCTAGGGCCAGAGCCTGCCAGGGTTGCGGAATTTGTTCGAAAGAGTCACCGCGGCCCTGGAACGCAAAGGGCTTTAGAAGGAACACGGATGGGTTTTAGTCAGTAAGAGTCTGACACGCCCTTCCGCTCCACCCAGAGCGGAAGAAGTCATTTGATGATTAAAAAAAAAGGAACACTGTTAAAGTTTGCATGCAACCTTATCAATCAAAACAAAATATGGTTAAACATCCAAAGAAATATGAAACCTCTCCACAAAAGCACAATCCGTATATTTTCACCTTGGTTCTACAAACGCAGCAGTTCCCAGTTCCATTGTGACCGCCACTTCTAACTGGGGCACATTGTACAATGCTTTGTTTTTGTCAGCTAAAATTACGGCCTTTATACCCGTTACCAACGTTTTGTGTATTTGTACGACCTTTTAACTATCCGGTTAACTGGTGAAATGCTTTTTGGGAAATAAATTGCTGTGAATTGTGACTTTTTGGGCGTGAGGTAGTATGTTTGCTTGTTATGTCTTCGATTTGTACAACACATTCAACTTCAGCCCGTGCAAGTCTTCCTGTGATTCTTATTTTTTGCCTCTCTCTCTGACGATCACATCCAACATCTTAAGTTTTGTTAGGGACATAAAATGTAGTACCTGCTGGAAGCAGTAATTAGTGAAGGCACCTCATTATTATCTTGTCCTACCAATTTATTTGGGGTCGGCGCAATATGTCACATTAGTTGTCATCTCAGTACGTCACTCCCCAAGTATTGCTAACCTATTAATTTTCCAAGTGGAGTAGCCATTGTGTCATTAAAATCTACTTTATTGAATGTTAACTCTGTGCAGGTTTTTTCCAACCAAAATAATAATAGAATTTAAAATGAGTAACAGCACCTATTTATCGGGATGTTCCCTTTAAATTGTGGTAAATAACAATAGTATCAATGATTGCACGAACAATGGCCGGAACAGCGACAGATAAATTATAAAACTCATTTCAGTGTTCATTTCATATGCGTCAGTACTGACTGTTCTCTCTCTTCAGTCTGTTAATTTATTGTGATGGTTATTTTCGTGTACAAATTGTGAACAGTGAGTCTTTTATGCTATTTTTTTTACTTTCCTTGCATTTCTCAATTATACCTACTAACAGCTTTACTTTTTATGGATTCGGCAATTATTCAGGGGTTGTAACTTGTATTCATAAATATAAACTTTTTATACTAGGGATTTTGTCATTTTATCGAGTTATGCGAACCTACTTAACTGCTAATTTTTTTATCACATACCTTCCCGTATAAATCGCAGAAGTAAAAGAAGGTTCTTTTGTGCTAAATACAAAAGGCAGTAGTAGGTAGTAGATACCCTCGCTTTATTCTTGGTAAGAAACGTCGTAAGAGAGCTATATGAAACGATCAGTCAATATAAAAAAAGCCAATTATTCAAATCAGGTTGAGTGCCAGTACTTTTTGAAAGTCAACATTTATGTAAAGAAAGACCCTCAAAACCCGCTCGACACCACTTCCTTGTGCTTTAGCTGGGAAGAAGAAGTGGCGCAATGAACTCCCCAGCAACGCATCTGTGTGTTAAGTTGGAGTCAATTACAGCAACCCGTCAATTGATAACGATCCCGCTTTTTATTCGTACCGGACTGGTATGTCGAACTGCACATTATTGACTGTAGCTATACTCATTCATCATTAATCACTTTGCAGCTATTTCTGTGAGCCAATTACTCTGTAGTGACAAAATGTGATTACTTACGTGATCGCTGAATGTCAAGAACCATGATTTATGATCTGATAACCGGAATGTAATGTAGATTTTCTGGTCGTTTTGTACGACTTTTTTAATTTGGTAGACTATTAAGATTCTAAAAAAAAAAGAAAAGTTCCTTACTCCCCGTAAGGAGCTTTGGGAAATAGGTTTTGTGTTGCCGGTGTTTTTAGGTTTTGAGTGTTCTTTCCTATAACTTGTGTTGTTCCAGGAGCGCTTCAAATGCTGTTATTTTTTCTTTCTTCGTTTTGCTTTGGTAGTCAATTTGATGTTTAAAAAGTTTTTTTAGCATTTTATACCATGATAATTAGGGTGGCCTAAAGTTTATAAACATCGTTTGGAAATCTCAGAGACGATCAACACTGAAATATTGAAGTAGTCAAATCATACGCAGTACGCACATATTTTGATTGTCTGTGCTGACGATACAAATATAATCGTAAATTGACATCTTCGATCGTAAGGGCACTTGAAAAAAGGTGACTAACATGTCTGCATCGGTTATGTAAATTGCCAGACGTTTTTGACAGCTCGTAACAAAGGGGTACCCTCTTTCGGGCAGCTAATTGACTTGACACTTGACAGCTCAGTGTTACTACTCAAAAATGCTACACAAAAATGCTAGCCAGTGTTGCCAATTTCCGACTTGATGGTCCCCCATTTGGTCAATATTCCTTTTGTTTTATTGTGAGTTTTCTCATTTTACCGCACTGGAAAGTTGTTCAGGTCAGTTTTCCTTTGTTTATTAAATTTTAAACTAGTTAGGAAAGTCTGGCGAAGTTGGATTGTTTTCGAAGTATGCATTTGTATGGTTGCTCTGAAAGAAAAGTCTGGGAAGTTGTAGTATAGGTTAAAGTTATTTTTGTTGCCCTTTTGTAAAACCTGGACAAAATGTATTTCGTATTCTTTTACTCGAATGGAATTTGAAGTTGCCCGATTACTTTAATGTTTTAATAGCCGGATAACGTCTAATAAAAAACTTATAATATGACAGTTTGACTTGCCTGCTTGTCGGTCTTCTACAGACCGACAAGCAGGTCATCGGTGTCGGTCATCTAGACGCACTGCAAGTTACCATTTCTACCTTGTTGCTATTCCACCAATTTGCACTAAACGTTTCCAAACGTCTTTTATAATGCGCACAGCAAAGGAGTGGAACTCTCTGCCTGCGTCTGCGTTTCCGAACGCATACAACCCTAATCTCTTCAAAATTAGAGTGAACAGGCTTCTTCTGGGTAAGCTCGCTCCATCTTCGACTTTGTCTCTGTCATCTATGACCTAGACTAGAGTCAAGAGCAAACTCATCTCAAAAAAAGAATAAAAAAAAGAAGCATAAATTATTATTATTAAAAAGCCATTTATTCTATTTCTCCTACAGAAGTCTGAATGTCTGAAATTCATTGATTAAAAGCAACCCTACATTTTATATAGGATTCGAAATCGCAGCGTTTAACGGTTATTGGAGTAAAAAGTGTAAACAAACGAGCTATAGTTAATCCCGCGGCGTTGGTTGTATAGCACGGAGCTTTGATGTATGTATGTATGTGGGGATCGGATGAACTATTAGCACAATGGGGACGGTATTGATTTATGGCTTTGGATTGAATAAATACAATTTGCGTTTTGCGATATTCTTTGTTGCAATTGTGTACAAGTTACGTACTGGCTATGTTCAATGATATTTAAAATATGGTTGTACTAATCCTACACAGAGTATAGAAAAGGTTTCCTGGTAAAAATTACAAACTTTTTCCAATAAATCCTTTGCCATTCAGTCATTTAACCGCTTCTCATTTATCATTACGATATTCAGACTCAGTATAGATACGGCTCCCAGTAAACACATTAAAAAAAACAACGGGCAGAAGTGAAAACATGGATATTAACGTTGTGCATTTTTGATATTTTGAAATGGTTAGGGAATAATTTTGCACGAATTGCTTTAATTATCAGTATAAAAGTACTATCATTTATGTGGTAAAATACAATATTCATTTATTGCGCTATCGTACACAAACATGACAATTTATATGACATTTAAAATTTAACACTTCTGAACTTTCCCTCCGTCTTACGAATTTTCGATCAGGTCACGTGTCCTGACGCGAATTTAACATTTTTTTACCCATCCCAAAAAGTGCACAACGCTGCTAAAGAAGTTTTCACTTCAAAAATGTACACAACATCTTCAAGTAGCAAAACCAAAAAACAAAATCACAAATAATACCCATCCGACATCTCCAAAGAGATCTTTCAAGAAAAATACCGTTGCCAACAATTCAACATCGGGCACTCGACGGTAACTCCAGGCTCCAAGAGCTGAAGAGACGAGATAGCCACGATAGACTGCGACGATGTAGCCACTCGGCCCGATGAAGCCACTCCCACCGATGTAGCCACTTGCGCCGGAGCCCCTCAAGTGGCCAATTTGCCTGCCTTCCAGCCACTCGGCGCTACGAGCTCAGCCGGGTTTTTCACATAAAATCTTGCTTCATTTGGCGGATTCCCTCAGTTTTCTTTTAAGTAGTTTTTGTGTAATTGGGGGGTTTTGTATTTAATGTGGGTCCCGTTAATTTGTGTACGTGAGTTGTTGGTGGTGCTAGAAGTATTTTTAACTAAATGAGTTAACGAGATAATATTTTTTGAGTATTCCGCTTTATTTTGGGTTTGTTTAATAGACTCTATACATGGAGATAGGTAATTATGTATTGA
>NDFZ01001583.1:2517-14338 GCA_002192655.3 Mamestra configurata | reverse complement strand
AAAAAATGGAATATTGCAATTGCAAAAATCTCCCAAGTTAATCCGTCTAGTAAGAACGCGACTCCCAATCGGCTAGTGTATTTAGTAAACTACAAAATCTTCCTAAATACCGACTGTCGAAGTCGATTCAACAAGCTATTGTAACACCGAGTGCAAATTAACGATAATATTCTATAAGCTGTTGACTGGCATATATGACCACTAGAAATGGCTTTAAAATCGACTATTTAGTCGATAAAGTTGGGAATGCATGTGGCAGTAACTTGCGCAGGAGTGTAACGTTTTTGCGACATATTGCTGATCGAAATTCTTATAACAATTTTGTTGCGTCGTCGTTTATTCTTCGTCAGTTTTCAGATTCTTTCATTCATCAAACATAATACTTTTTAGGGTTCTGTACCCGAGGGGTAACCAACTGAACCCTATTACTAAGCCTGTCTGTCTGTCAGCGGGCTGTATCTCAAGAACTGTATTAGGTAGACAGTTGAAATTTTCTCACGAGTGTGTTTCTATTGCCGCTATAACAACAAATTATAGAAATTAAATTAAAACTAGCACTTGACCGGTTTTAATATCTACCGTACTGACTAGACCGCATTAGAAACTACTTTATCATTGGAAAATAAAGACAAAAATAGCATAAACCTTTCACCGTTGTCTAGTTAACTGCAAACTATGGCATTTTTCAGTTTATGAATCTAAAATGTGGTACTCGGAAAGCTTTTAATGCTTAATGATATTTATTTTGCAAGTAAGTTAAACATAACACTTTTACACGTCAATTTTTTTGGTCATTTTAATCTAGATGAGGCCGGTGTTTCCTAGCTGACTACCCTGAGAAGAAACACCGAAACAAACTCAGAGGTCAAAGTCCATACAACCCGTACTGGTCAAATCATATGAGAACCATTTAGGCCACCTCAGACATTAATGTCTGAGGTGGCCTTTTGAGGAAAGTATNAAACAAACTCAGAGGTCAAAGTCCATACAACCCGTACTGGTCAAATCATATGAGAACCATTTAGGTTAATGTCTGAGGTGGCCTTTTGAGGAAAGTACCACACAGATTTGAGTGGACCTGTCCAGAAAGTGCAAGCATTTTTCAGTTATCTTGTTAACTTAGAAACATTTAATCCTAGATAGCCATTATTGTACCATACAACTTTGATTGATAAAAATCTCAATAACATGCAAGCAACTTGCACAAGTTACTGGCACCTGCATTCCGAGCTTAAATAGTTCAATCGACTGACATTTTAAAACTTAATGACAATAAAAATTGGTTTAACAAAAACCGTCCTTAATAGAATTATATCGAAATATATCCACACCGTGTAACGCCTTAACCGAAATGAACAGACATAAGACTAGATTTACTTATATAAATCACCAATAGAAAAGTTTGGAAACGCTAAAATAATTGTATGTTGGCAACTTTACTTCAAAGGGGTATTAAGTTTTTTCTGCAGGGCGTAACGGATTTTTCTTTAAACTGCTTCTGCCCATGCAGATAAAAAACTTACTACAAGAAAAACTTAGTTAAAAAAATGAACCCATGTACTAATTTTATTTATTTAAACTTTATGTGTACATAATGTACTGGTACATAGGCGGTATAATTTTTTTTTTTCATTTTCGTAATGCATACAGCTAAGGAGTACAATTCAATCAAGTCAAGAGTGAATAGGTTACTTCTAGGCAAGCGTGCTCCATCGTAGATCACTTTACATCAGTCGAGGATGGAGCACGCTCGTCTGGAAGTAACCTCATATATTTTTTTTTTGAGTGTCTAAAAATTACGAGTTCTCAAGAAACAATTTAACAATATTAAGTTATCCAACATACGATAGTAGTGCTCACAAACTTCTGTTATTCAAAAAATATACCTATTCATCTATATACCACTTTAATTTAGTATTTCTTCTTAATAATCGTTCTAAAATTCCTTCTTTTTTTTCTATCTAAAACCACAGATACAGCTTGTTTCTTGTTTATGGTATATAGACGGTTAAAAACTTAAAATTATCAATTATAACAATAAAAAGAAAAACATAAAAATATTTTTTTTATAATTTGCAAAATGCATTTTAAACTTAGAATGCCGACCGGTATAAAAACTAGCATAATATTTTTATCAACGGCAGCTGGTAGTAAAGTCACTTGAGACTAATTTAAATCGACTTTTTTACATGTATCAATAACGGCCGGTTTCTCAATTGAGTAAGTATTTACAGTTAAGAACGGGTCAAACCCTACTTTAATGGCAAAGTTTGACAGGTTTTCAAGCGGAGGCAGAGTTAGACAAATGCTCATCTTAAAAATCCTAATTCAGAAATCGGGAGTTATAAATTGTCAGGTTTTGACCGAAGAACTTAATCGTACCGCCAAAAAAAACCTCGTGTGTTTTTTAGCTACTCCCCGTGACTTAAATAATATACTAGTTTTTACATCAAGTCAGCATTGTTATTAACAATATTTTTATAGACAAAACAATTTTTTAATTTAAGGAACACAAATAATAAAAAATGCGCAATTTTTTTTTTTAAATTGCGAATTTCAAACATCNTATAGACAAAACAATTTTTTAATTTAAGGAACACAAATAATAAAAAATGCGCAATTTTTTTTTTTTTAAATTGCGAATTTCAAACTTTAACCATTTTTTTCAAATATTCAATAATAATTGTCAAAATACCCTATCAACATTTTCAAAACACCACAAAAATTATATGCTTCGCAATAATAAGCAAGAATTAGGTATATGGAAAAATTACTTTATCTAATATTTTTTTTATAATAGAACTCTTAAGTTACTACAAGAAAAAAATAAAAATAGTATTTTTTAAATTAATAGTATGGCAACACCCATAGATTGCACCAAAAAGATCCGATGACACATACTGGAGATCATTTGAGTCAAATATTTCATTATTTTATTATACAAGATTTTTATGGTTCCGGTTTGGTTCTAAATCAAGAAGAGACCACACAAAGAAGAAAAAATACTTTGTACTAAGACTTGACTTCTCTTACCGGAAGGACGTGAGCAATGGAAGAGGGATGATTTTGCCCAGCATTGGGACATAACAGGCTTATAAGATTAGAAAAACTAAGGCCGGTCGCACTTTCGACGCGATTTCGTACGAATTTGGCTCGCGCGAACACTTACGATTACTCACGAACAATCCCGACGTTACTATGGGAGCGCTATGACTGGATGCGAGTTGGTCATACGTACACGTCTGACGTCCGAACCTGTTGAGATTTTTATACTTCACGAAAGCGATATCAAGACAGATACTGCCAATTTGACGGAGAAAGACGAATTCAGTGTGCGTATTCAATTCGTACAAGTAGTATTCATATGTTTATCGTACGTATCCATACGGCCGGCCTAACACTGGACTCACCCACCAGATGGAAGCGCTGTTAGAGATTCGTTTCGCAGCATACGATACGCAGTATTATTCCTTATTTTGTTAAAAAAAAGGTCTCTTCTAACTTGATCATGGCTGGTATAGAAATAGAGATAATACTAACACAGTACGATTTGAAAAAGAAAGATGATCATTATAATATATTTTACAAGTGACTGTCTACTCGAGTCCGTCATGCATTCTCTATTGTTTGTTTAGTTATTTCAGTGGAGACTCTATTACCCGGACCAATTGCTGTCAATGAGGGTTTCCAGGAAAATTCACGCCATCAGTTGGCGCCACATAGGCGAGAGGTCCCCTTTGTTGAAAAAGTGACTGACGTCAAATTGACTAATGTCGGAAAAAAACAACGGTTGCACTCCGTGAGTGCCGGCAGAAGTGAAAACTTGAACATTAACGTTGTGTATTTTTGATATTTTGGAATGGTTAGGAAATAATTTCGCACGAATTGCATATGCATGCATTGAGGCATACATTTTCGCCGCGCGGTAGAAAGAGAGGGGGATATTACTTCCTCTCCTACGCCGCGCCGGCGGTCTACTCTCCCTCCGTCTTACGAATTTTCGATCAGGTCTCGTGTCCTGACGAGAGTTTAACATTTTTTACCCATCCCAAAAAGTGCACAACGCCGCTAAAGAAGTTTTCACTTCAAAAATGAGTGTTGCTGTACGTCTGTCTACCTGGTGTACGTCATTTCAGGAGAGACTCATTGTATGCAAGAAGAAAGTTTTTTTTTTTGAATTATGTACATGTTAAGTTTATGATAAGCTATGTAAGGTTCTTTTAAACTTCATTGATATTTGATTGCGGTTGGCAATCCGTATAAATTCCATACAAACGAAGTTCATCGAATCGAGTCTTCACTGTATTTGTGAATACATTTTGAAATGATTACACTTGAGGTCATTAATTAAGTGTATGTTTCTTTTAAAACCGGACCAATTTATTTTCTGTCTTTATTTTTCTCTATGCATTGTATTATCTCTATATTCTTAATTCTGTAGAAATTTTTCACCCTTTTGGGGGTTAAAAGCAGTTTTAACAATTTTTCTACATATAAAGAAGTAAAATGCGTTTAAAATTACGATAATATTAATGTCGAGATTTTCAATACACTTTCTAAGAAAATGGTATTTCATTGTGAAGTTACAGAAAAATAATTGTTATAAGACTGGATTTGTGGTTAATGACTCGACCGCTATTAAATGGGTCTACAGAAGTCAGGGATATTAATTCTTTTACCCCTTTTGACCACTGGCGGATGCCGAAGGGAGGGGTTTGGGGCTCATACCCCACCCCCCTCCCCCTAAAAGATAGAGATATCTTTGTTAGTCTACAATCTAACGAAGTCAGTGGGAAATGTACGAACAGTAATCCAAGGAGGTTTGTTATGCGTTTTTTTAGTGAAAATATTTTGCGATTTTTTAGTGTTTTCTTTGCTAAAACTTGGATCGTATTCGAAAGTCGAATGTGCATCTTCATTTATTTTTGTTACCGTTTTTCAGTAACTTCTCAACAAAAATAACCATTTTATAAACAAATACGCTCTAGGAACAATAAGTGGCAAACATTTTTAAACTGACTAGTCAACTGCTAAATATCCCGACTTAAAATAAAAATAGCACCGCGTTTACGAAAAAAAATCTTATTTTTTTCATATTGCAACACCCTTAACATTAAAACCTTAACTGGCAACACAGCTAGACAGATCGTAAAACGGTTGGTTTTTTTAAAATCATTATAACTATGTATAGAAGAAAGCTAAAATCTAAGATTTTTTTTCAAATTTAATTTTTGTTTTCTCTTTTTAGAAAAATGACAGTTTCTTTTCTCTTCCTTTTTCACTAAATAGAATTNATTAATGTCGAGATTTTCAATACACTTTCTAAGAAAATGGTATTTCATTGTGAAGTTACAGAAAAATAATTGTTATAAGACTGGATTTGTGGTTAATGACTCGACCGCTATTAAATGGGTCTACAGAAGTCAGGGATATTAATTCTTTTACCCCTTTTGACCACTGGCGGATGCCGAAGGGAGGGGTTTGGGGCTCATACCCCACCCCCCTCCCCCTAAAAGATAGAGATATCTTTGTTAGTCTACAATCTAACGAAGTCAGTGGGAAATGTACGAACAGTAATCCAAGGAGGTTTGTTATGCGTTTTTTTAGTGAAAATATTTTGCGATTTTTTAGTGTTTTCTTTGCTAAAACTTGGATCGTATTCGAAAGTCGAATGTGCATCTTCATTTATTTTTGTTACCGTTTTTCAGTAACTTCTCAACAAAAATAACCATTTTATAAACAAATACGCTCTAGGAACAATAAGTGGCAAACATTTTTAAACTGACTAGTCAACTGCTAAATATCCCGACTTAAAATAAAAATAGCACCGCGTTTACGAAAAAAAATCTTATTTTTTTCATATTGCAACACCCTTAACATTAAAACCTTAACTGGCAACACAGCTAGACAGATCGTAAAACGGTTGGTTTTTTTAAAATCATTATAACTATGTATAGAAGAAAGCTAAAATCTAAGATTTTTTTTCAAATTTAATTTTTGTTTTCTCTTTTTAGAAAAATGACAGTTTCTTTTCTCTTCCTTTTTCACTAAATAGAATTTTGTACTTGTATAGCCAAACCACTTTTTTAACTTTCAATAATTTTTGGACATAGGTTTATTTTTATAAAAAAAATAATTGAAATAGCTTTGCCAAAGTTAAAAATAAGACGATAATAATTTTGTTTAATAATAATATTTTACTGAAATCATGATTTTGAAATTAATCTGTCAAAGACTGCGACTTGAAAGCGCATATTTATAATATATTATATTTATAATATATTATATTTATAATAACAAGAATTGGCCTTCAGATATCGGGACTCAACTTCAAATTTCTTTCTGGCAAGACAATCATAACGTGTCAAGTTCTATTTTTTTTTTGTTTTACCGAATATCGTAGGTCGGTGCGTGTGCTATGCTTCAGAACAAACTTGCTACTCTTGTCGCTAGCACAGCAGATCTAGCTTCATCTATTTGACTGACAGATCTTGACAATTCAAAAGTGTCTGTCTGTTTGAAATAAAGGAGTTTTTTTTAATTAAAAAATAAACCTACGTCCTCCGTTCATTTTTCTAACCTACATCACAATGCGCCGATCGATCACAGATATTTTCAACCCTGCCACTAATGTGCCAATGTTGTCATAATTTTATGAAAAGTACCACTTTTCGTTTTATTAAAAAATATCGTTTCTAGAAACGTATTGATAGTAACATTGTATTTTTTTAAACTTATTTTTCACAAAAGTACCACATTGTTCTGAATTATTTGTAACACTTCTGAAAAGTACACTTTCAAAAGATTTTAAAATAAGCTATTTTTCATAAAGGTACTACGATGTTTTGTTCTTTTTATTATGATTTTTCTTTAGCTTTGCCAATTGTGTCTAGATTTAATCCACAGCTGCTCTCTTCTTTTTACTTGTACTACCAATAATAGGCTAACCTATTTATCCTGTTAATATTCTAAGGCGTGAGCAATTTTCTCACCTACCTACATATTTGAGAGAAGAAAGTGTTTCTCTTAGAGAGCTTATAGCNTATTTATCCTGTTAATATTCTAAGGCGTGAGCAATTTTCTCACCTACCTACATATTTGAGAGAAGTGTTTCTCTTAGAGAGCTTATAGCCTTTTAGACTGTATGGAGCATTATTTTGGTTATGGCAACATTGGCACTAACACTTTTAACGAACTACCATTTTTTCAAAAAGTACCGAGTGCAAATAGGATTTTGGGATTACACTTTTTAAAACAGCTTTATGGTAAAAATTTAAAACTTACTATTTGTACACTTTTAAAACTTGCCAAATAGTCAAATACATTTTTTTTTTAAACCACGACGTTCAAAAACTTTTTCTTAGTTTTTCATTTGACACACTTTCAGTGATATAANAAAATTTAAAACTTACTATTTGTACACTTTTAAAACTTGCCAAATAGTCAAATACATTTTTTTTTAAACCACGACGTTCAAAAACTTTTTCTTAGTTTTACATTTGACACACTTTCAGTGATATATAGAGCTTTTCTATGAGGTTTCTTTGTATATTTAAAATGCTGCGAATAATATGCCCAAAGTAACTTTATGCACTCAGTTTTTTCGAAAAAAGGTCCTTCTATTGCACTCCATCCCACATCCGAAACATTTTTATTATTTTACAATTAATTTAATAAAATTACCAAAAAACTTCAAAACTAGCTTTCCATAAACTATTTTTTTAAAACATTTATAATATTATAATAATAAAAAATTTGACGAGCGGCCATTTTTTCAGGTGTGGTACTAAAAGTACCAGTTGGTAGTGGAAATTTATTTGGTTGTATAATTTCGCACTTTTCCCGCAAAAATGGCGGCTGGCCATTATGCATATTACCCATCTAAAGTGTTTTTTTCTCGTTGTTCCGGTTTCATGGACTTTTTTGTTTCTTCTTGGTTTATTATGTGAGACATTGTCATGTGGCGTCTGGAAAAATACAAAAAAAAAACATTATTCGACCACAGTCTGAAATAAATTGAGTTTGGTACAATGTTGTTACCCAACTGCGACAGGAGTTATGTTTCTCGAGTCGAGAGTATGTATTGTTGCGCGCTAGAATAGATGAGGTTTGTAGCGGCATTAGTTACCACTCGCGCCATCTAGTATCGAGTAGCTAAACTAGTAGTCAAGAAGCTTCTAGACTTTTCTGCGCTAGAACATTATAGAATTCTCGACACTTGGTCAGTCGCGAACGGTATGTACGCGAACATTGTAGACCTTTCAACAATAGAAGGTTCTGGAAGTAAGTGACGATCCTTATAGGATAGGGGATTCATAGATCGCGACCGAGACAGTATTGGATTTGCGATACAATAGTTAACTTCGAAAGCGATTTACAACTATGAATTAAAGTTATAAGTAGTCAAATTGTTTTAGAATTAGTGAGTTTAAAGTTGTAATTGCTGTTTGAAGTGTCATTTTGGTTGTTAAATCGGCTGTTTTTATGTCATCACAGTATGTTTGTATGTCTCTTATTTTGGCAAGCCCTGAATCCTTGGCTTGGCTGTAGCCTAGGCATGGCTGGATAGATTTTAACAAATTAGGTATCATTAGATTCGTATTAAGCGCCGAAGTGACATAGGCTAAATGATTTTTGAAAACAAGACCAAACAACAACAGAAACAAGATTTCAGCCGCCGTTGCGTGATATGGTCATATTGGATGTCAAAATAAAGGGGTAGAGGAGACGATTCCAAAAATACACCCTCCTTCTGGGGCAGTCGGTTAAAAAAATCTCTTGTATTGATCTAAAATAAATGCCACCAAGACCAACTCGATCGGATTTCTTAATACGAGTCACTTAAACGAAGCCACTGTTGGACGTAAAAGAATAGCACCATCCCATCACTTCACGTGGGTGTCGTAAGAGGCGACTAACGGACTCACCAGAGAATGGGCAGCAGCATTCTCTGTGCATAGCAACAGCTACACTGCGATCGCCAATCCGCGTGCCAAGCGTGGCGATTAAGCAGTCCCCCCCCCCCTTGGAAGTCGCCTATGTCCAGCAGTGGACGTCTTTCGGCTGATATGGTAAACGAAGCCGAGAAAAACAGTAAAAATAATATTAAAATATCCCTTACCTCAGGCCCCTCTCCCCTCTAAAAGACAAACTGCACATGCTACAGTTCTTCCACTCACTTCTCCCCTTATCTTCTTTCGACTTCACCGCAGCTACCTCTTCTTCTTTATCTTTCTTCTTCAAGGGGGAAGGTACTACTGTCTCCTTCTTCAAGGGGGGAGATACTGCTGTCTCCTTCTTTAAGGGGGGAGGTATTGCTGTCTCCTTCTTAATAGGGAGCAGTTCTGTCTTTGTGAGTTGGACTGTTAGAGTTTTGAGTAAAGGTTTCTTCTCAGTGGCGATTTTTGGTTTTAAATCTGAAACGGGTAATTAATTAAATTAACTCTTCCGTTACTGAGTGATTGACACTAGAAAGCTGAAATCCATCAATGACTCAATGATCGACGACCAGCGGCTAAACGTGCTTTCCGAGGCACGGAGGAGACCCATCCACAGAGCGACCTCCGCAAGCGTGGAAATCCACCCAAACGGCTGTTATTTTTTAAGTGAAAACTTCTTTAGCGGCGTTGTGCACTTTTTGGGATGGGTAAAAAATGTTAAACTCGAGTCAGGACACGTGACCTGATCGAAAATTCGTAAGACGGAGGGAAAGTTCTGAAGTGTCACATTTTTAATGTAATATAAATTGTCATGTTTGTGTACGATAGCGCAATAAATGAATATTGTATTTTACCACATAAATGATAGTACTTTTATACTGATAATTAAAGCAATTCGTGCGAAATTATTCCCTAACCATTCCAAAATATCAAAAATGCACAACGTTAATGTTCAAGTTTTCACTTCTGCCGGCACTCCCGGAGTGCAACCCGTTGTTTTTTTTTTAGCCACGAACTGCTCTGCGCTACACATAAGCGGGTCTGCACAATAGGTTCGGCAGTATTTGTTGAACGACAAGGCCGGCCATTCATCTTCATACATTCGATTTTGCTGCCCGGCTGTGGCGATTAATGCGGCCCGAATGAGTAAGGCAAGTTAAACTAAAGCTTATATGTGTGCTCATCTCTGGTCAGTATCACGATATTGGGCACTCCCATGACATTGTCCGGTGACTCTGCGACGCTCTTGCTGTCCACCTCCACAATCCGGCTCAGAGGCATGACTATTACTACTGCTAATAGCTCACCTCTGGTCAGTATCACGATATTGGGCACTCCCATGACATTGTCCGGTGACTCTGCGACGCTCTTGCTGTCCACCTCCACAATCCGGCTAAGAGGCAGTGCCTCGTCGCTGGAACCCTCAGAGTCGCTGCGAGTGCACTTGGTCTGGCGTTTCTTTACCCGTTTCCTGAACCTTTAAAGATGGTTTAGATTTAGATAGTGGTTTTTGAAACTTGGTTTGTCAAGTGATTGATTGTTTTTTTTGGGGTTCCGCGCCCGAAGGATACAGAGCCTTATTACTAAGCCTCCGCTGTCCTTCCGCTCGTCTGTGTGTCTGTCAGCGTATCTCATGAACTTTATGAAGTAGACATTTGAAATTTCTACAGTGTGTATTTCTATTGCAGCTATTACAAAAAATAATAAACATTAAAGGGGACTCCCGTACAAGAAACGTGTTTTTTTTTTTTAATTTATGTTACGGAACCCTTCATGTGAGAGTCGAACTCGCACTCGGCCGGTTTTTTTTCTGTTTGTGTTACGGAATCCGTCGTGTCTTCGCTTTTGGCTGGTTTATTATTTTATTAAAATACTCAATATTTTAAATTAAAAAGCTATTACTACATATTTTTCACGCGGGCGAACACGTGGGCAAAACCTTGTTGGCGAGTTTGTCCACTAACATACCACGAGGCATGCCTAATGTTATGTATTGTATAACAATACAATACTGCTGTCGCACAATACCATGACATTCCGATTCAAGTGATTGTAACAAAAACAAATGTATATTACCTATGCTTTGTTATGGCTTCCAGTCTTTGTTTTAAATACCTACTTTTATTGAAGTGAAAACTTCTTCTTCACCCGTTGTTTTTTTTTTAATCTTTACATTGTATAAAACAAAATCGCTATGCGCCTCCATCTGTCTCTATCTCCAATAACTTCTTCTAAATCAGGGATGTTGCGGAGGCGGTTTTGGTTTGTCGGTGTCGGCATATTTTGCTACGGTATACTAGAAGAAAGAGCGATAAAAAAGACAAGATTCCTCGGCTCCATTACGGCCTCGCCTTCGGGTCAAACCATCTATTCCGCTTCGACTGCAGTGAACACTAAATTTATCCACTTGCATAAAAATCCGGTTCTACCTAAGACACGATTTACCTTTTCCTATTTTACGTATGACGCGGCTCACCGGTTCCTGTTCTACCTAAGACACGACTTACCGTTTCCTGGGGCCCTACTATGAAGTCTTAAAACGATCATGATTCCGCTCTAAGAGGGAGACGGAGCTATACATAGCGAATAGCACTATCACTTTTACATCATCGGAAATGGATGGCATTAGCACGTCATAGTAAGGCTGCTGTTCTACCTAAGACATGAATCTTTTTTTTTTTTTTTTTTTGACGTGGACCACTCGCAGTTCAGCACGCTAGGGCTGGTTACTGCTTAACCGGACTATCCTGTGGTGGCCTCAAATGAATTTAAGGCCCCCAGCCAGGGCTTACAAACTAGCTAAATTATACTAAATGATCGCTCGCTAGGGCATCCCCTGCGGGATACGGACCTCGGCTTAGCGGCGTCATTTCGGGAGGACA
>NDFZ01001582.1:0-14336 GCA_002192655.3 Mamestra configurata | reverse complement strand
TGGATCAGCGCAACTATCCACCCCGTTCACCTCGTCAGGGGTTGATTTAGCGAAAATCTACCTTTAACCTTTAAGTTAGCTACCAACAGTAGCTGAAACGTCATTTTTTCCTTTAGCTTTACCAAACTTTAACCATTTTGTATTAACCTATAAATAAAGTTAAACCCAGATTTTTCAACGTTGTTGCAAGAACCATTTTCCCGGGGTGTCGAAATATTCTGGAGTTCATTTTAACAAAATATGTGTTACAATATAAGAGTAGCGAAGTTTGAAAGGGTGCTTATTTAGCTTTTGATGTTAGCGTAAACTGGTATCTCTTGAATTAAAACTGTGAAATGTTTAGGAGGATAAACCAATGTAGAGGTCTTTAAGGATTTTGAAGACCGGATCAGTGAAGAAAATGATTAATTAATTAATTACGCCAGACAAAAACATGGAAGTGAAAATGCTTAAATACTTAGCAATAAAATGTTCAGATGAAAATGAGTTGTTTTTAAGCGACTTCAAAAAAAAAAGGTTCTCAATTCGGTTGTATTTTTAAATAATGATAGGCTCGCGTTTATCCACTAGCCAACCTCAGGGTAAACAGTGGTCGACGATGGACCATGGTTGCCTAGAAGTAACCTCTAACTAACTCTTGACTTAAATACCACCAAGTTACAGCTACTAGGAAACACAGACTCCGCGCATGGCATTCTACGCCGAAGCTGTGCGGACAATGAAAGTCTACTCAAAATTTTTTTCTAGACCTCGGTTTTGAACAGTAGCATCGTTGGAAACAAAACCGATTTACACTACATCATTTTTATACCGGCTTTTCAATATCGGTCCCTATCAAGATCAGGTGCCCTAATATTGTTTAGGGTTAGAAATAAATTTCGTATCGGGTCGTTTGGGGGACAATATGTAAACTACGATACCGCACGTCTCTTTTAGTGCTCTGCTATAAAATAAATATCCTGCTTTATCGTTTTCGAACACACACGAAAATAGTAGCTATTGTGCTAACTTATTTATGGGATATTTTTATCTTGAGAATGTGTGTAGGTGTTTACTAAAACTGAAATTCAAGAGGTTTGTACTAAGTTTAGCTAACGCGTTCTTACAGGTAATTTCTACATGAGAACCAATTAAACGCTTTTCCGTTAGGTAAAGGACACATAGGTATATGGTTTATAACCTGGATTTACACAAGCTATACTTTTATCCCGATCTGAATTCCTCAATGACGAAGTCGCGGGCAGAAGGTACCATATTTTTAAGCGAACCTTCTTTTTTCAACTTGACAGAATATGTGGACCATATTATGTAGTATACCATAATAGGTTATCGAAATGTAAACTTTGCTCTTATCAATAATTTTGTCGCGAATAATCTAAATATAAACGTTAAAGATAGCAATATCAGTTTATTTTGGAAAAATATTTACCCTTCCCGTCGTCAAAGTTATAAGATGACTCATACAAATCGTAATAATAAAATTCGGCATAAAGAGCAGAATTTTAAATTTTAAGATGGAATTGTTTTCGCCAATCTATCAGCTTTCAAAGCAAGAGTGAGCAGGCGTCTTCTGGGCTCGCTCGTTCCATCGTAGACTTTATCCATAGCTTTACATCAGGCAAAATATAGATCAAGAGTTGATTTATTCATCATCATCATCATCATATCAGCCGAAAGACGTCCACTACTGGACATAGGCCTCCCCCACGTGTCGCCACAACAACCGGTCCTGTGCGTCTCGCATCCATCGGCTACCCGCGACCCACACCAGGTCATCGGTCCACCTTGTGGGAGGCTTTCCAACGCTGCGTCTTCCGGTACGCGGTTGCCACTCCAGAATTTTTCGGCCCCATCGACTATCTGTTCTGCGAGCAATGTGCCCTGCGCACTGCCACTTCAGTTTGGCAATCCTTCGGGCTATATCAGTAACCTTAGTTCTCTTGCGGATATTAAGATGATTGATGATTTATGAAGAAATTCAATATACAGAATATACGTTTCTAATATATATAATATACAGAATAAGAGAAAACAATACAGTGTGCGTTGCGAGTCCAACAGCTGCCATCAACCGCTTTTTTTTTTAAGGATGGGAAATCATCAAATGACTTCTTCCGCTCTGGGTGGAGCGGAAGGGCGTATCAGACTCTTACTGACTAAAACCCATCCGTGTTCCTTAGTAGGTAGTCGTTAGTAGGTAGCCCTTTAGTCCTTCTAAAGCGTTCCAGGGTCGCGGTGACTCTTTCGAACAAATTCCGCAACCCTGGCAGGCCATTAACCACTAGTGTCATTACTCGTATTTGTCGATTCATTGTACACTCACACCTAAATTAGATTCCCCTAAACATGCAGTTTCAAACAGCCCACTAAACAGCACGTTTGAATGCATATTCACTGGAACATTAAACACTATGGTACAGTTAACTCTATTCCCTGGATCCCTGCCTACAATTACATGGAAAAGTTGCTAATTCGACCAGCGCGATGCAATGGTCCCCAGTGTAGGTGAAATTCGCGTAATTGAATGGAAAATATGCCTGAATTGTTGTAATTGTTGATGTTTTTAATTGCTTATGATAATAAACAACTGAAGATGATAGAGAGCCATGGAACAGGAAGATTACACTGGTCAACAAAAAAACAAAGATTTTTTTTAACTAATTATGTTAAGAACATGCTTAAATTGAACTGAAATTAGAATTATTGCGACACGAACAGTTTTCCTGTCATCTGATTTTGAAGTGGTGCTTTGAGACGAAAACTGAAGTTTTCAGGTGATTCTAATACAGGCACGATATCATATTAAAGGATTAGTTGTGTAGCAGATGGCACGTCAGTATACTCAACTATCCTTTTATATTAAAAAATGCCAAAATAAAGCTCACGTTTTTTTTTAAATGTGATTGGTGCAGAATTTCTTTTTTGAGTTTTAAAAATAATTTCACCATAAATATAAAGAAACTTGACAGAATCATTTGAACACTTTTTCTACATTATATAAGCATAAAATAACTCAGTAAACTGAAATAACAGCTACTTTATTGAAAAATAAAAAAATCGGAATTTACAAGCTTAAGGAAAAATTATGTTACTGGTAGTAGCTGTAACACAAAAACTAGACCTGATCAAAACAAAATAAATATGATTTTGGAATAAGGGTAGGTAGGTAATTCGCAATTAGTAAGCAAATTCCTTGTGACAAAATCTTGTTGACTAGTGTTATTAACGTACGTTCCAAATAAAATAAGATGAATGAAAATAAAAGAATCCAATGATGACGATAAAGACCATTACCAAATATACGTGTAAGTTTTTTGCATGGGTAAGTTTCTTTGCAACAAATCAACGTTTAACTAATTTATTTATTTAAGCGGGAAAGGAAGAAGTATTTATTTCCATACTCTAATATTATAAACGCAAAAGAGTATCTGTCTGTAACCTCTTCACGCTTAAACCGCTGAACTGATTTAGATGAAATTTGGTATGGAGATAACTTGAGTCCCGGGAAAGGCTTATTGTTTTGCAATGAAACATCAAATATATTTGATATACATTTTATTAATACCTACCTAAAAGCATTACGTTCGTTTTATACAAAATACAATTTTACAATATCATCATTTATTATGTCGTTGCCTAAACAGAATAAAAATTATGCCTTACAATGTACTTTTATATGAAAAATCGTAGATAGTATAGTATGAAATGTTATTTAACACGCATAAAAAAATATTGGCACATGTTATTTAGCAGTTATTTCAGAGTATTTAGTCTTCGGCCAGCCAGATGTCAGAAGTGCAGTCTCCACCTGGGTATCTGAGGAAGATAATGTCTTATATGCCATTTGCTTTAGGTTATACATATTGATACCTACCTGACAAATACCTACACGATACGAAAAAAAGATCCATAAGAAATTTATAACAATTTACTTTTTTTAGAAATGGCAAGCATATAACTAAATAAATTAATATAAATGAAAACATAATAACGGTTTCCATAAAAATATAAATATGCTTTTTACTTAAATTCAAAAGTATTTTAGCTAAAACCCAAACTTTTTAGCCAAACTGAGCAAAACCAGTTTTTAGAAACTCAATCTAAAATAGTAAAAACGAAACAATGTAACGGAGCCTTTGGAAAAACTAAAAAATGTATTAAAATTGAAAACAATAAGTAAACTAAAAACGAAACCATACAAAAAATAAAATCCGCTCACCGAACTAAACTTAAAACCAAATATGTCACGACACCCATTGATACAAAATTTTATACAGGTTTAACGTTAAAAAGTTCGTACCTCATTTCATGCGGCAGGGCAGGACCGTCCGGTTCGTTCCCGAAGTGAACAAGGAAATCCGGATCCAACTTCATGCCTCCATTCACAGTGTCCACGTCCAACTTTACTATCCACCCACCCTGGCGATACAATACAAGTATATTTGAATTTTTCGGATCCAGAGGAAAAATAATTTTCGGATCCGTTCGTTTGTGAAACATATTGGTGGGAATGAAGCTGATGTTTTGTTATGGATTTTTTGCAAATGTGAAAGATATACAGGAACAAATGTAATAAACGTATAAGCTATGTAGGTACGAAGTAGATAATAAACTGTTTGGAAATTAAAACTAATTGAGTATCAATATTGAAGCTTTAATAATTCGCGGTTCAAGTTACTCTGCAAACAAACATATTCCATAAATAAATGATACCACCAAAACTGCATAATAATTAACAACATCCTTCTTTCGTTATTAATCTGAAAGTTATATTCATCCCATTAAATATAATTCAAGCTTGTGTAATTTAATATTAAAGCAAAAATGGCAAGTTCATATAACTTGGTTTAAAATTACAGCGGCTGTCAGTTATTTGTATGACAAAATATGCGACGTGGCTCATGAATTATTCATCAATCCCAGGTGACATATCTCACAAAATGTTTCTCACAAAAATAACTTTATTTTTGTAGAACATTGCATAAAGGGCGTGGACGTAAATAAGACGGGGGTCGAAAGTTTTGATATAAGAGGTAAGGGCTGTTTATTGCGGTTTGCTGGGGTGAAAGTGGACGTAACCTAATAAAATACTTTGTCTACAGCCTCCACATACTTGCTCGTGTGACTTTTAATAAAGTCTCCGGACTCAACATTTTTGGGATCCGCTATGAGTTTAAGAATTTTGTAGTTAGAATCTCGAGGAATATTTTTAGCTAAAGGGTTATTTCAAGCATGCGAAATATTAGGGTTCATTAAATTTTGTTTTAGCGTTCAAGATGGGTGCTTGCTATTCAAAGAACACACATCAAGTTAATAAAATAAAAGGTAAGCGAATACTTAGGTGACGTGAGCATGAAGGTTTTTAATAAAAATGTACTTGATAAATCTGATATAAGGGTCGTACCTCTTTAGCCATATTTGGGTAAAACTGTTTGTCCCATGGAGTGAATAGGGACGATGAGACATACAGACGCTTCCCATCAAGGGAAAGTTGCAGCATTTGAGGAGAGCCTTGTAATTTCTTGCCTTTGACTGTGACCAGCTCAGGTTGTACAATTACCTATAAATGAAGTTCAATATAACGATGTAATTAATACAACATTACATAAAATTAAACATGTCATGATAATAAATAGCAATATAAACAACATCACTGATAATTAAATTTAATCAATAGAGGTATGAGTATGCTGAAAATTAAACATGTNAACATTACATAAAATTAAACATGTCATGATAATAAATAGCAATATAAACAACATCACTGATAATTTAATCAATAGAGGTATGAGTATGCTGAAAATTAAACATGCTTTTTAACAAAAACGTAATAAAATTAATGTAAACAAAAATGACAAAGCATTTCATAACAATAACACAAATGAATGGAATTATTTTAATAAACTTGAAACATCGACGACACACAAATGGAACAAACGTTGAAAAGTAATTTAGCAAACATCTGAGGGTAAAAACTGTAAATGAAAAGAATGACGCGGCGAAAATATAATTGTGTGAAGTCACGAGGCGTTAATTTCAACTATTACAATCGGAAGAAAGGAATTTCTCGACATCCTTGCTGGTCTAGTGGACGCAAGTTACTGCTGAGCTGACTCTGTTTTCAGATCCCGGGTCGGAGAGGGGTTATGGGGTTTTTTATATGGAATTGCTCAGTTTAGTAGCTAGGAATCTGAATTTTATGGCAATAAGTTCGCCCCCTAATACATGTGACTAACGTATAACTGGCTAAATGTGAGTGTACCCTTGACCCTTTGAGGAAAACAAACGAATATATTATTTTTACCTTCGACTCTCCGTCCTCGATCAGTTTAGTATCAGGGTCTGAAGCAATTACACCTCCAAGGTGGACTTTAGCAGTCAGTTTTGGGTGTTCAGGATCCGAAATATCATATTGCCTTACTTCACCATGTAACCAGCAAGAGCCATACAAATATTTATCATCCAGAGATATAATAATATCTCCCAATAAACCTGAAACAAAAATATGATAAAAATATTTTATTCTGCTGAAACATCAAGACTGAATTGCAGCCAGAAAAGTGTTAGACTTCATAAAATTTGTACGTGTGGATCACTTAGATTTATGGTTTGAAGCGGTGGAAAGCGCAATTTTTCAGCAGCTTGAATTTTATGAATAACTGAGGCAGGTTAGGAGAATAAAATGTACCCAAAAACTTGTGTATTGTTGAAGTTTTATGAACTGAAACAAAACATTTATCCGGAAGAAAATGTTGGGTAACTAGAGAAAAATAAAAGAAAAACAGAAAAGTTACCGTTAATCTCGGACTCAACGCCATCTTTGGAAACTTTTTTCGCTGGTATGTCGATGACTTTATCGGCTTTCCACGTTCCGTCTGATGTTTTGTAGAACCTACATAAAGTTAATTGAAAGCTTTTACTTAGTTATTCCTTTTAGTAGCTGTGCAATATTCACAATCTTCTGTTTCCTTTTGGTCTACTTCTAAAGTTATTTAGCTCTTTAGAGGCAGTTTGTCCCTAATGTAGTATTTTTTTTAACAAGATGTTCTAATTAAATAAGATTTTAACCATAGAAGTTATCAATATATCAGTCTCAATGTATGAAATCTGGATCGCGCAAAGTAGGGATAGAACCCCAAATAAAATTAACGCAATACCAAAGAAAAATAGCGTTCAAAACTTTCACAAGGTAGCAATAACAAAAATCCCTGGAGATCTCGTACCTGTAAACGTTTGCGTTCACCGCACACCCAACAAATCCCTGCGCGGATTTGGGATCATGGAGAAATCTGACCTCGAGGGGTGCGCAGCCTTCGGGGCCCAAATCTATGACTTGCTGCAGTTCGTGCGTTGACCATTTATAAATATTCAACGAGGTTCCGTAGTGATCCTTGTTTGCTACGTCTTCGTCGTGGAAACCACTGGGGAGCAACGGAGTAGTGTTAATTTGTGAACAGTTTTTTTGGTAGGTAGGCATTGTGTAACAAAGAAAATCCAACTTATTCTAAACCTGTAACTTGAATGAAACATACTGTTTTTATTTGAGACATGTTTTTATCTTCAATTCTTGGTTTTTCTAATTTAAAAGAAGAAAAGTTAGAAGACGGCAAAAACTGCTAGTGACGGGAGGTAAAGATTATTTCGCTAAAACACCACCCTTAAAAACCTAAAGTGAACTTAGATGAAATCAGTAATAAAGATTTGAATAAAATATCAAACAAAACCGCAGCTGAAACTTCAGCAATAATAACTTTATTAGGTCTAATCTTCATAAAGGATGAGATTATATTCAAATGAATAACTCCTGTAGTATTCTGCGTAACAACGTATTCGTCGAAACGGCCTATAAAGGTTTAGTTGAGCGTGAATATAATAGGTTTCGAGTAGGTTGTTATTCTAGAGGAGATACTTGACGACTTGATAAATAATTTAATTCAATTATTGTGACTAAGAGAATCTGATGTTGTGTATTTTGAGAAATGTTTTCTTGCATCACTTTAACAGTTACCATTAAGAAAGTTTGACAACATCCAATATTTGAATACCGAATTGATAAAACTATTATATGATATGCAATTTAACATACTTACGTCTTGAACCGTTTAGGCGTGCCCCACTCAGTAGAAAACATCACATCGTGATAAGGTTGGTACCAGAAATCGTAACCAAACTTAGCGAATTTGTTTCCCTTCGTCCACGATCCTAAAAAATAAGCAAACGATTTACGTTTTTGTTTCCAATATGGCGCCTATTAAGTCTCTCCCCTCTGCTGAAACTGTGCAAAGGCGCGTTCACAATTCACCTGTCATTTCCAAAGTCTTCGAATCGATGAGCACAAAGTCCCCTTTTCCGTTTTCGTCTTTATCTCCCATCGTCGAAATCATGATTTCGCCAGTTGCCAGGCAGTGCGTTGTGTGCGGGTAACTGCAGTTGAATGACCTCATCTTGGAGCCGTCGATTACCTGGTAATGAGATTTTCGCTATGAACCCTCTATATAAGGGAGCTGAGAGAATGAGGTCTTTAGCAGTTTCGCTGATAGTAAGGGATTTACATTTAAGTTGGCTTTTTCGGAGTAAACTTTTAGGCGAAGAACCTTTAGGTGTTTGCTTTGTACCTACTTTTTATATTACCCCATTTGCTAAAATTCTTAATTATAGATAACGCTTTAAAGTTTTATTTCAAAAAGCATAATGAATTCGTATTCATGCATTATATATCATAGTATCTTTCTGAAATTCGGCGTGTATTACTGGAAAACTCCAAACGTTCATAGAACTTCAGCTCCTACGTGGAAATCATAATATTATGTTTCAACTACATATTGCCCACGAATTCTGAGTGCAAAGTGTAGTGTGAAAAGGACAAGCAAAGGTCTAACAGCCAATATAACGAGTTCGCGAACTGTCTGGCAGTAGTTGGATTGTTGCAAGTTTAACGACAGATTCGGTATGAATTCGAGATACCTAGTTGGGAAAATATCGCCATCGAACTATGTGGCTCTCGGAGCAATAATTATAATGGGCTAGTCTATGTGCAATGATCAATGGAAATATGAGATTATTTGAGGGGAAAAGTTGTATGGCTGGAGGCTATAGAGTTAAATAAGGTAGCTTTCTCCTCTATTGAGGTTATTTAGTTGATTTGCACGATTGTTAAATTGTATTGTATTTTTGAGATTAATTTCGTTGCAAACTTGTGAACTTTTGTAATATTAGCTTTCGATGATTTTATTACGTTTATGTTCATCATAAACCGTCGCAAATCTACTTATAATTTAGCTATGACATGTGTTAGAAACTAGAAAGGCTCCAAGAGATTTCTTTAAAGGAACGCGTCCATATTTTCATAAATATCTTTGCTTAAACTAGTAGAGGTCTCAGCAATATTACTCAGTCGAGTTCGAACTTCAGATCCTGCGATTGGAGATCCAATTTTCAAAACGAGGCTTTGCTACCCACCCACACTTTTATAACCCAAATCCTGAGCGTTACTGGCTCAAAAAGCTATATTAATTTATTTACCCTTATTCCAAGAAAATAAATATTGACTTCACATATTTTTAATAAAAAACAAAATATTTACATAACGTAGGGTAGGTATTTGATAGAACCAAGAATCCCTTTGAAGCAAGCAAGATGATGTAATATGCAATTTATGAAGAAATTGGCGTTTTTATTAACACGACGCTTTCTTCAAGCGAGAATATAATAAATAAAATTGCATTTTAATAATGTAGTGAAGCATTTTATTCTGTAGCAAGTTAAATAGAAGCCTTAGTAGAAGGTTAGTTTTGATGTTGGTTATTTTGATTTAAGCTTGGGTTTGTTATGATTTTTAAGGATTAAGTTCACGTAAAACGGATCATCAAATTAATGTTTTTGAAAGGAACTTTTAGTATTCGGGGTTCATAATTGTTTAGTACATTTTGAGGTTGTATTGGTTTTACAATATAGACTAAGTCGTATTTTGCATCGTTTTTTGTTGAGCAGGCCAAAGAAACGCTAGCGTGAAGATTTAGACTCGTTGCTGACGGATTTGCCGAAGAAGGGCTTCCAAGGTTTTTTACCCGACTTTAGCTGTCTATGTATGTATGTTTGTTCCACCGTAGCGCATAAACTACTGAATTGATTTTGATGAAAGGGGTATCAAAAGATTTTTGTATTTAACAAAAAACGTTGTAAACTATGGGAGAGACCTTTGCCTAGCAGTGGGATAAATTCATCCTTCCACACTAATAATTTAAATGCGAAAGTCTGTCTGTCTGTCTGTCTATAACCTCTTCACGCTTAAACCGCTGAACTGGTATAGATGAAAGGAAAAAAAAAAGGATAGGATAGTTTTTATTCCAGAAATAATTCTATAAGGTAGTGAAAAGTGGGGTGAAAGTTTGTATTTAGGCACTTGATAAAAAATAAATAAATATTAACATCCCTATGTTTATTTACTTTTTATCAAGCGTTTTTGAAAAATAAAAATGGCCGCCCAAAGCAACTATTCCACGCGGACGAAGTCGCGGGCAAAAGCTAGAATAGAATAAAATATAAAAACAAATATATAAATGTCAGTATATTTTTAATAATTCTTTTAAAACATTCTGGTAAATGTGTTAAGTTAAAAGCAAATTGCGTCACTGACATAAAAAAAATCAACACGGTCTCAAAAGTTATGCTTTCACGATTCTGTTCATTATCACTCAAGAAAATCAAACAAATTCAATCAACCGAATTGAACGACAGCCTCTTTTTCCTGATTCAATTTCTGCCAATAAACTGATTCGTAAATCTGCATTCAGCGTAAAAACAACAATTTCGTCAACAGAGGTTTGTTTCAGTTTTTACGCTCTCGCAATAAAGTTGTAGTTGCCTCGGAAAATTCGAAACATAAAAAGCTAAGAATTAAAAAACTTTCCCAGATCTGTTGACATAAAAATTCAGTTTTATGACCGGCCTCTAACATTTCAGTAAAGCACGTCCAAACTTCCGAAGTCCGGACAACCGCGACTGCATTTTTAAGGACCAAAACAAATTGTTTACTCTTCAATTTTGGACGGGGCCGCTTGGTTGCCAAGCCGATCGTAAAATTGGACTATAAATCTAACAAACAATCTAGAAAAAAAACGGATAAGTGCTCCGTGTGAGAATTTAAATTACGAACGACGAACGTTCAGGAATCCTGCATAGACCGTAAATTGGGTCCGATATTGATTTATCGATGGGGAAATGCCTTGGTAACATGGTCACCCTAACATCCGCACTCTGCTTAAATTAACAGTATTCGTGGATATAGAGCACTTTGTTTTGTATTTAGATACCCATACATAAATACTTAAAGTCATGCCTTTTCACATGGGGGTTAGCAGAAACTACAGAACGTCTCCTTTCTCTTTTTGCTTCATTAACGCACGCTGGTTGTGAGAACTATCTTAGGGACCTGGTCTTTTCGTAGATCTTTAATCCGTAAGATCTGTACGTTCCAATAAGATCTGTAAGTTCAAGCGCGTCCCCGTTTCCATTTACGTCGGCCTTTTAAATACAGTTTGTTAGTAGGTTTTCATTTATCCTCTCAACATATTCCTTCCTTTTACTATCTTTCTTTTATTTAAAAAAACAAGAAACTCATCATTTGCAAACTAGAAACTGGAGAATGACTTCTCATTTTTTGTTACATGAAAAATGGTTTCGGATGACCAGCCAGTTTCCCACCACTGAGACAAGGACCTCTTGTTGCCATTGTTGAACGAAAATGGGCGCTTATCTTAGAATAAGTGGTTCTAGAAAAATATTTTCTTACGACGTTTTCCTTCATTAGTTTGAGAGCAAGATAGAGAAGAAGAATCCTCTTATGAGCTGTTAACTAGCAGAAACCATAAAGCCATGATGCAGTAAGAATCAAATCAATCCAACTCTACACATTCACAAACTAAATCGACTTTATTCCTAACTGTCGGCCTCTGGCCCCGTTCCACAAACTTGTTGTTTGTCCACACTTGTGTTGTATAAACTCTTCTCTACCTTTGCACCCATTGTTAAACGTATACTTTGGAGGTATTGGCAAGCGAGTTTATTTACTGCTTCGAGGAGATGGATTCTTTGCGGATAGACAACTATTCTTTACTCAACGCTCTGTTTAGGTAGTGTATTTATAGTTTGTTTAGGGATATTTGTAGTTTCTTTGGATAGTTTAAGATTGATATAATACTACTTCTACTACTAACGTTGTCACTGCTTGGACAGCAGCCTCCTCTCTATGATAGGGAGTGGGCCCAGTGCGGGTTAGCGGATATCACATCATGTCTTGTCGATGTTTTTCTTCACCTTTTTGTGAGCAATGTTGATGATATAATCAAATTATTACAATGTAATGCATGCCTGTGAACACCTTGTATTTACGTGGTTAAAAACAATACAAATTTACTCAATTTTTTTCAGATTATCTTTGAATATAAGTTCATAGATTGTACAATTACAAAACAATACAATTACAATAGTACCGTCGTAGAGAGATGGCCTGAAACACAGGTTTAAATAAACCTAGATCGGGCAACGCACTATATTGCCTTCAGAATTTTATTTTTGTAACTGTAATGTTATACTTGTCATACCATAGTTTTTATCCAGATTATTATAATACTATTATAGGCCAATATAAACATATATAATATTGATCCATATGTACACTTTATGTAAACTTATTATTTCAATAAACATTATTATATTATATTATATTATATAATTGTGTAGCGGTTAATAGACACAAAGAAACGATGGGTCGATTGGGTAAAAGATAAGTCAAAAGTCACCTCCTTTACGACTGTAAAGGAAGTGATTTTTGACATGGCGACAATAGAGATGTATGGTAGATAAAAATATTCTGCCCTGACTCCAAATACATTGTGATAAGAGCAGGAAGATCATGATAAAACTAAAATTGGCTAACTACAAATATTGAAGATAGAAGTCTCTGCTTCAGACCGAGCCAAGGCTAAATGTTTTGCACGCAAATATCAACCTAATCTACAACCCACTAAACTCGGTCTTAAAGCGCATATTTGCAAAGCACTCAAAAAATAATATGAAGCACTTAGTTGGTAATCTTCCCGTGATAGTTGAAGGATCAATCAAGGCAATTAGGGTCATAACGCTGTAAGGAGATGAGGGCAAAGTAAACTAGCTGAACGTGGGTCGGACTTTTACTGCTTTTATTGGTAAACTTGGACTACACTAGTGCTTGGGGAAGGACTAAAATATTCTTTGAAATAATAGGTATAACTGTGGAGAAGGAAATGGTTGCAATTTGCTGATATTTTGATGAAACGAGAAAGTGAAACGAAACCAAACGTTTAAGTTTGTAGATGCCTCGAAACGAATTACGTAATTATTTCGGCAAAGATGGATTAATAAGATAGATATAAACTTAAGTTAATGGTATGTATTGTATTTCATCATGTATTTTGTAAACGATCTATTTTCTAGTGGGTTTTCAAACGTTTCCCACTGTTGGGCAAAAACCTCCCCTTTTTCCTTCTACTAACTTCTCTGTTTTAGGCTATATATGACCAAGGAATGAATCTAAATTAGGCTTAAAATAATCATTTAGATAGAAGTTGTTAATACAAACAGTAATAATATGGCTTCCTATATTGAATTAAAATCAGCCAAAGTACTGGTAAAAGCTTATGATAAAAGGTTTCTCTCTCATTTAATTCATTTGTTAACATCACCAAATTACAAATTAATTAAATGAAATTATAGCAATGCTTACACAATTAGGAAAGTAGTTAAACACTTAATTAATATAGACGAGTAATTTTTATCTCCATTTAGGCTTTGACACTTGAACGCGTCCAGAAAACGTTAATTTAATTTTAGATAAGCGCTTGGTTTTCTACAAGATGTAGAAAAGTCCTCAAAATATTACTTTTTATTACAGGCCCAAGTATAAATTTAATTTAGCTTTCCGTGTAGTAACTTAACATTTTTATTTTATACATCGCATTTTTAAATGTCTACGATATATTTTAAAAATGACGAAATATGGACTTGTAATTCTGAAAATAAATCCGCAATCTTTATTGCAAATCGCTTTGGGCAACTTTGTATGGGAAGGGGTTGTTGACCTGCATTAGCACATATGATCGAGCTAGTAATAAATAGTGCAGACAAAAAATAATTCTTGCAAAGAGTATCCATTTCCCACTTACTTTATGCATCTTTGGCTTTCTCGGGTCCGATCCAACGTCCACGACGAAAACCTTCGCAGATTTCAAAGCAGGCAGGATAAGGAGGTCCCGTTTGAGCGAAGGATCGTCATGACAACTGGAGCAAACGTTCCAGCC
>NDFZ01001581.1:0-14335 GCA_002192655.3 Mamestra configurata | reverse complement strand
TTTTTTTTTCAACATTTTCAACAGTTTACAAAGTTAAATATACACCTCCATAAAGGTGATTAAAAGTCTGCAGTGAACAAACATTGGGCCAATCACTTCGGTATTTCGGGCCAAGAACATTCGAGATTCATCGACCCGATTATCCCATTACTAAATTGATGATAGGTGAATGAAAAAAGAACAGTGGAAATTCCTGGTAACAATAGTTGCCCTTCTCCCTTCTATTCGTGTCGTACACGAGTATTATTCAGATGATGTGAACTACTGGGCTGTTCTCTCCTTCGCGTCGCTGGCACGCCAGTAGCTCAAACATGTTTGGCCCAAAACTGCCACTTCCACGGTCTTATTGGTCGCAGCGCATAGGTCCCAGAGAGCAGAATAGAATGTGGAGCCCAGTTTGTGCCTCGGTTCCATTTCCATACCCTGATGGTGATCCGTCAATGTAGCCCCACTATGCGAGGTTGTAATCTACAGATATGTTTGGCCCAAAACTGCAGCGCATAGGTCCCAGAGGGCAGGATAGAATGTGGAGCCCAGTTTGTGACTCAGTTCCACTTCCACACCCTGATATAGATCCGTCAATGTAGCCCCACTATGCGAGGTTGTAATCTACAGATATGTTTGGCCCAAAACTGCAGCGCATAGGTCCCAGAGGGCAGGATAGAATGTGGAGCCCAGTTTGTGACTCAGTTCCACTTCCACACCCTGATATAGATCCGTCAATGTAGCCCCACTATGCGAGGTTGTAATCTACAGATATGTTTGGCCCAAAACTGCAGCGCATAGGTCGCAGAGGGCAGTATAGAATGTGGAGCCCAGTTTGTGACTCAGTTCCACTTCCACACCCTGATATAGATCCGTCAATGTAGCCCCACTATGCGAGGTTGTAATCTACAGATATGTTTGGCCCAAAACTGCCACTTCCACGGTATTGTTGGTGGCAGCGTATAGATCCCAGAGAGCAAGAGAGATGTGGAGCCCAGTNGTTTGTGACTCAGTTCCACTTCCACACCCTGATATAGATCCGTCAATGTAGCCCCACTATGCGAGGTTGTAATCTACAGATATGTTTGGCCCAAAACTGCCACTTCCACGGTATTGTTGGTGGCAGCGTATAGATCCCAGAGAGCAAGAGAGATGTGGAGCCCAGTTTGTGACTCGGCTCCACTTCCACATCCTGATGTTGATCCGTCAAGATAACCCCACTTTTTGAGTATGTAATCTACATATGTTTGGCCCAAAACTGCCACTTCCACGGTATTATTGGTCGCAGCGCATAGGTCCAAGAAGGCAAAATAGAATGTGGTGTTTAGTTTGTGACTCGGCTCCACTTCCACATCCTGATGTTGATCCGTCAAGATAACCCCACTTTTTGAGGTTGTAATCTACATATGTTTGGCCCAAAACTGCCACTTCCACGGTATTATTGGTCGCAGCGCATAGGTCCCAGAAGGCAAAATAGAATGTGGTGTTTAGTTTGTGACTCGGCTCCACTTCCACACCCTGATGTTGATCCGTCAAGATAACCCCACTTTTTGAGTATGTAATCTACATATGTTTGGCCCAAAACTGCCACTTCTACGGTATTATTGGTCGCAGCGCATAGGTCCAAGAAGGCAAAATAGAATGTGGTGTTTAGTTTGTGACTCGGCTCCACTTCCACACCCTGATGTTGATCCGTCAAGGTAGCCCCACTTTGCGAGGTTGTAATCTACAGATATGTTTGGCCCAATACTACCACTTCCGCGTTAATGGTAGCGCATAGGCCCCAGAGGGCAGGATGATTATAATGTGGTATCCAGTTTGTGACTCGGTTCCACATTCACACCCGGATCCTTCAAGGTTCCTGTTTCCTGTTTGGTTTTTGAGACGGTTTTTGGGCTTCCAAGTTGGAAGAACTTGGTTGTTTAGCTATATGTAATCTTTGTCCAGGAGTGGAACAGTTCAAGCTGATAAATCTATACTAATATTATAAATGCGAAAGTTTGGATATTTGGATGTATGGATAGATGGATGTTTGTTACTCAATCACGTCAGAACGGCCGAACGGATCTTGATGAAATATGGCGCAGAGGTAGATTGTAGTCTGAAATAACACATAGTATCACATTATCCCGGGAGTATGCACCCTTGGAATAATTTTCGACAGTCACGCGGGCGATGCCGCGGGCGTAAATATTAATTCGTCGGACTTAACCCTTAGCTGGTATCGCTAAAAAAGGCAACGTAACTGGTATGGGGGGTCAAAAGTGACCCCAGTTTAGAAATTAAAGAATATATATATATAAACAAAGTATATTCAAAATTTTAGTTTTATTTATAAAAATAGTACTCATATTCTAAACATTAGTTAAGTTTAGAGCAATTTTTAACAAAAGGTCACGTTTTTAATTAAAAAAAAAAGTAACACCTATTTATTTTCTTAGACAGAAGTTTAGGTATTATTATTTATATAAAAACTACAAAACAACATTCTAAAATATCTTGATGTCGTTTTCTTATATAATCAAATTAACAAAAATTAGGAACTTCTTTTCTTATAATATATTACAAAAAAAATGGCAACTTAAATCATAATTCTAAAAAAATAACAAAAAATTTCAACATTTAGTGCAAGTGACCGATAAGGTAGTGTGTTCTTTCATATATAATGCAGGCACTTGCTACATTTTTTGGAGCACTTGATATCCTTTTTCCGGTCACACAAGTAGCACCTGCCTCTTTTTCCGGCAGTCAAATTAGAGCCAGAAGCAGTGGCCTGATGTTATGTTGTCTTACGTGCGATGAAGAAGGTGGATTTATAGACCATTTGAATTTATTTTTACCTCTGTAAAAGCCGGAATTTTGCAGGATTTCTTCATCATCTTCTTTTTCTTCACTGCTTGAACTCGAAGAACTAGTTTCCTCAGCTATAACACTATCTTCAGAACAGCTAAGTATTTCAGCTTCTTCACAGTCACTGATCGTTTCTTGATCACAGGCAGCTGTTGTGGCATCACCAGTAATTTCGGAGCCAGATTCTTGATCTTCATCTTCTAAAAGATGTGCGATTTCGTTGTCTCCCAGATAACCCGCCATTTCGATGATAGCGTGCTAAAAATAATAAAATGTTACATAACAACTCATGTAATAAAATACACACTTCTGGTATCGGGGTCAATTCTGACCCCATCAATGTACATACCTCTGTTCCTAGTAACAAGTAAGTGACGCGCGTCCGTCACCCGCTGCACCCCGCGACGTAATGAGATTACCTTGATGCGCATGAGTGTAGAGACATAAACTGCAAAGTTATGATTAAAAATATGAGCGCGTGGGGTCAATTTTGACCCCGATACCAGTTAAGGGTTAATCCTCTAGACGATAGAGTGCGTTGATCATCAATCAGGAAACACAACTTTAATTCAATTTCAAGCTCATTTGTCGTATTTCTAACCGCTACAATGTGGCCATACCTTGAATCAGGCGCCGAGATAAGCTTTCAATTATTCAATACCTCTGACTGCATATTAATGTCAACGGACATTCAGGTAGAGATCTGTACCGAGATTGTCATTGTATTGATTCATGCGTCTAGCTGGAGATACCTGTATCTGCGATTCAAATAGAGATGGGATAGGGTGGCGGATCTTCGGATCACCTAAATTAATTCGGTAATATATTTTACATTTAAGGTATCGGTTTTTTATATTTTATGTAAATCGTTGAAAAAAAGAGTTGTTTTTTACAATTGATAAAATCGCATTTGACCACAATCTCACCGGATAGAAAGCAGCTAGTGACTTTAAAAAAATTAAAGTTACCTAGATGATTTATGGAACCGTAAGAGATGTATGTCATGAGCGTGCAACAATCCAAGTAGAATCCATTTTCTGAAAGTGTAGCTAACATTATTTTGTAAACTACAAGTATGGGTATTTGTACCTTGCTGGGCCCTTAACGAGCGGGTGTTTTAGATGATTGTTTCTTATAAATTAGGTCGTTCATAAAGCACTGAATCTAAGTCCTATTATTTTAAGGTTGTAGTGTTGTCACAGCTGACAGTAGTCGATAATCCGATAATAATTTTATTATATATCGATAATTTCTGACCACGCATATTTGCATGTCACATCCCTATCAGGTGCAGGCTAATGCAAAGCTTGATACAGTCGTGATCGTTTTGTGAATAGTGCAAATATGTTGGCATAATTATAATAGACTGGTTATGTTTACTGTTTCCTTAGTATTTCGGCACTAAGATTAATCCTAGTACAATTCTATAGAAGCACTGGATTCTTCGATGTTTTGAAGAAAACAGCTCGATTATTTGTAAGAACATGGATGAGAGTTATGTAAACAATTTTTTTTCGTCCTAGATTGGATGTTTTGTACATTTTTTTTGTTTTTATTTGTAAGCTAAAATAATTATAAAAAAATATTAATAAAAAAATATTTTTTTTTTTATAAATGTCTTTTCTATTATTTTTATGTTAAGTAACTATTTTTTTAGTTTTTAAAATTGTTTTGTTAGTCGCTTTGGGTTTTGTAGTCTGTATCTAATGTTGATTATGATACCAACTGATACACAGAGAGACCACAAAATGTTGATTTGTTTTGTATGTTAATTGAACTTGTTAACTTACTCTGTAAAACGAGTAGACATAATTTTATATCTTTTTAATGAGATTTCTAAGCGATCAAAATATAAAAATAATGTCACTTAAAGGAATGGAATTAATTTAGCTCAGCAGTGGGCGAAGTCGGGCTGTGGATTATGATGATGATTTATAAGACACATGTTTTTTAAAGAATTTGTGATTCTTTCCACCACAATTCACATTAATACACATTCGTACTTAAGTAAAAAAAAAAGATGGTTAACCCTTTTTTTAGGGCAATCGTGCAAGAAGTGTGAATCTGGTTTTTATCCACAAATCTAAATTTTAGGATACGTCATATTATAACACATTTCCCTCGATCTAATGATAGCTTAACACACGTCCGATCTAAGATGGTGTTAGTAGATCCCTAATTAACATTTCAATTATCGTCCAGATTACCGGCCACTACACCTGAATAGCGTGTTAGAACAGGGATTGTGCCGTGACAGATCGTCAACTATTACGGGTCGGCGTGTTAAGCGTGTCATTATTGCATTAGTTAGTTAGGCGGTGAGAGATGACAGCTGCTTTAGACTAAGTGACAATTTATCATCGATATCGTAGTCCGAAATGTGAGCTAAATAGTGTGCTCAGGGTAGTCAGCTATGTTTCGAAAGATACCTGTTTCGGGTTCGACGGAAGGAGACGCCCTGGTGTCAGCACTGTGAGGATCGCCCGGAGGATACGGTGGAGGTCTGCACTGCTTGGGCGGAGCACCGCCTTATCCTCGTCGAGGCGATCGGCGGCGGCGACCTCTCGCGTCCGGCCCTGGTTCAATCCATCATCCGGAGCGAGGAGGTATGGGAAGCGTTATCTCCTTCTGCGAAGCAGTAATGCTAGTAAAGGAAGAGGTGGAGCGCGTGAGAGAGAGGCAAACCTCATGCCCCAGTTGCCATAAAATCGCAAAATATATTTCCTGCATAAAAACGTTAAACAGATTATTTTATCTGTGTAAGAACAAATTAAAAAAAAACAATATTCAGAGTTACTTGGGTAATCGTGTCTGAAATCCAAACCTCGCAAATAACTTGATATTTAAGGCTAATCGAAGCTTAGGGTTACCTTTTTATCAATTCAACCTCGCAATCTAAATTAAAACCGATCACATTTATAATAAACTTTTAAAACACGAACAAAACTCTATTTATATTTGAATGAAAATAAAAAAAAACCTAATCCACATTGCCAGTCCAAAGCACCCACAATCCAAATTAAAAACTCACCACAGAATATAATGAACTGGCTGGTAACAAAACAAAATAAAAGTTTTTCAATACAAATATCAGAAATTCAGAACTGGATAGCGAATATCCAATTACACACACACACACACGTCTTGTGTAAGTGAGCCACTGAACTAAATTCAATTTTAAAATTAGACACGTTCTTTTTCGTTTTGAATTTTTGTATTCTTTTTTGGAATTATTATAGTAAGTCCATTGTAGTTTTGTCAAATATGGAACAAGTCTAGTCTATATTATTAAGCATTTACCTATGATTTAATGAAGTTGCCGTTTTGTTCGAGCTACTTTGAACAACGATAACTTAGGTTGGGCTTGGAATTTTAAATTCAAATAAAATTTATATTTAAGGTCTAAAATTCTTTTTTCGAAATCACATATTTTTGTTTTTATGGGTTTTGTTTTTTCCGCAATATTGCCACATTTAATTACCACACCAAATATTTTCATACTTTATTTTGGTTAAAAGGTTTTAGCTGTAGAGTCCAGTGATGGTCTTGTTGTGATAATTTACGATCTCGAAAATGAGGCTAAATCATATATTAGCCTCGTTTTGAAGATTGTAACTCTCTCATCAGTGAGAATGGTTGCCCATTTAGCTCATTGTGCTATAAAAGAGACCACATATTAAGACACAGACATTAATCGGTAACAGAACTGTCAGGACAATTTG
This sequence comes from Mamestra configurata, assembly GCA_002192655.3. Lineage (NCBI taxonomy): Eukaryota > Metazoa > Arthropoda > Insecta > Lepidoptera > Noctuidae > Mamestra > Mamestra configurata. Next base: position 7,778 of record NDFZ01001581.1, on the reverse strand, counting down.
TATTTACATAGTTAAAGAAAAAGGTAGGTATTATTTGCGCTAAAAAAAAAGAAATAGTATATCATTTTAATTTTAGGAGGCCAATTCTATAAAGCATTAAAATTCAAGTCGCAAAATCGTCTCAGCAACAATCAATGTCAGAATATAGGGAAATTTGAGGTATATATGAGAGACAGTTTGCGAAAGCGATGCAAATACGAACGCTACTTAAAAATACGAGAATAGGGAATATACATGCAATTTTTTTAATTGCAAAGTGCAATACTTATTATCTCTAGTAAACAATTATCAAATAATTTTTAAAATACCTTTATCAGCGAATGAAGTTATTAAGATTCATAGAATATTTTCAAGCATATTCCCTATTGCCAGTCAGAATACGTCTAAGGTGATGAACTTATGAACACGACTACTATATTTAAAAATCGAACATTGAACCTTCGATTTAAAAAAAAGGAATATAAAATTAAATAAAAGAAAACTGAAGCTTCCCGGTTTTCGCTAACCACTTTCATCTGTTAATTGGACCCACATTGCGAGACCGATTATAGAATAATTGTAAGAGCACATGTCTGCCGTCGTTGTGTGTTACTCTGCAATTATGTCAATTTGTGGCCGAGTGTGGGGAGGTCAGCAGATTAGAAATATGACTGTAATGTGATGGTAGCCGGCTATGAAAGCTGAAGATAGGATAAGATGATTGTCCACGTCAGCTTTTAACAGTGATTGCTTTTTAACGCTGAGATGTATAATTTTATGAGCAATGCACAACTTACCCGTGGAACTAGCCCTTTCTAGCGTGGAACCGCCTTCAAGTAGGAGGAGGTTCCTTAATTCGTCTGAACCTCTTTTTTTATGTATGTTCCCCGATTACTCGAAGATGGCTGGACCGATTTGGATTTTTTGTTTGATTGTAAGGATATACTTTTCAGGTGGTCCCATGATCATCAAGTCAGGATCTGATGATGGGATCCTGGAGAAATAGAGAGAACTCTTCAAATCTTATAGGCACACTTGAAGTGATTCGGGTAATTTTTGGAAGAGTACTTTCTCGGAGTGGTTCCATTTCAATTTGGTGAAGATCTGATGAAGAACTTCGGAGATAGGCAACGGAACTCCTCAATAAATAATAGCAAATGAACTGGGATTGCTGAAATCTTATGTCTGTCTATTGTTTACACCAGTTCATAATAAAACATCACGCCGGTACGCTGTGAAGGGATAAGCACATGTGAACCAATAAAAAGTGAAAAAAAAAATACTAACAAAGTATGAAATAACTTTAATTTCGGAAGTCGGTGTCAAAAAACAACCAAAAAGGAAGTCAGTTGTATTTTTTTGTAAAAAGCTTTTTTTTCACATTTTAGTCATCGTATAGATTACTTCTTCTAAGCAAAGGTCTCCTTATTGTCGGAAGACTATATGACCCAATGAAGACCGAGCCTGCTAATATTTTATAAATGCTGAAGGATAACCAACAGAACACCCGAATCAAAAATCGTAATGTTTTTCGGCTTATGGTGACATGAAATTACACCTTTTTTTTTCTTTTTTTTAAGAATTGGNGGAAGTCGGTTGTATTTTTTTGTAAAAAGCTTTTTTTTACATTTTAGTCATCGTATATATTCCTTCTTCTAAGCAAAGGTAAGACTATATGACCCAATGAAGACCGGGCCTGCTAATATTCTATAAATGCTGAAGGATAACCAACAGAACACCCGAATCAAAAATTGTAATGTTTTTCGGCTTATGGTACGAAACCCTTCGTGTGGAAATTTTTTTAAATGACATGAAATTACACATTTTTAAGGATTGCTAATCATCACATGACTTCTTCCGCTCTGGGTGGAGCGGAAGGGCGTGTCAGACTCTTACTGACTAAAATCTATCCGTGTTCCTTCTAAAGCCCTTTGCATTCCAGGGCCGCGGTGACTCTTTCGAACAAATTCTGCAACATCACACCTTGCCCAACAACTATTAATTGGTATACCTACATAAACTTCCAAACAAAAGGAAGAAAGATTTTTCTAAGAACCTAAAACTATGGTTTATTTGCTAGCCTGTCGGTTTTCTATCGGTTGCATTTTGGGGAGTGTGCGACGGAATTGCATAGTTTAATTCCGCCAAGCCCGTTCCTTCATCGGACTTCAAGACGTACGGCAATGCGCTACCGGTACATGGTGGACATCCCACCCACACGCACAAAACGTTTTGGGAACACATTCATTGTGCGTACAGCTAAGGAGTGGAACACCCTGCCAGAGTCTGTGTTACCTGATAGCTACAACCTGGGAGTCTTTAAGTCAAGAGCAAATAGGTTACTTCTAGGCAATCGTGCTCCATCTTCAACCACATCATAGCTTACCAANTACAACCTGGGAGTCTTTAAGTCAAGAGCGAATAGGTTACTTCTAGGCAAGCGTGCTCCATCTTCAACCACATCATAGCTTACCAACAGGCGAGATAGTGGTCAAACGTGTGCCTATCAACAGTACAAAAAAAACATACTTTAACCTGAATTACTATTAATGAAAAATGCCATAAGCTTTAATAGCGAGAGTAAATACATGCACGTTTTAAACAGCACTGCGGAATCTGCGTCAAATTTAAACTTTCAGGAGAAATTAAAGCATTCAGGGCGGGATGCAGTATCCATTATTTGTAGGCGTTCTGTGTTGTAAAGTGCTAATTAGCCTTAAGAGGTGATTATCGCTTTATTCACTGCTGTAGTTATTGTTAAAGTTTGTTGAAATTATTTTCTATGTTGTTTTTTAGTTACAATGTGCAACAAGTAATACACACGAAAAACGGAAAAGTAATATAAACTGAGAACAAAATAAATCATTGGGCATCAAAAAATTCATCCACATCGCTGTCAATGGCAAAAGTGCCCAGAACACTGGCAGCATTGCCGCGTTGAATGGCAATGCTGATTCTTTGGCCGAAGAAAGGCCAGCACTCTGGTCACGGGAACAGTTGACGAGTTGTTTGCTGATGTCCCGAAATTTCGGTGAGCACTCGGACTCCATGGGCCTAATGTTTCAACCCCAAACGGTTCAAATATGTAGCTCGCAATAAGGTCGTTATATTACTTAAATACTTACATATATACCATAATTGTAAAGCAGCGTTTTTACAATTTGGCTTATTACTCTATGGGTTACATTTACCATTTATTTATGTTTCTTTATTCATGTATACATGCAACCTTAAGCGTTGCACAGTGCAATAAAAAATACCTTTAAAGAAACGTAAGCATACCTGTCCTAAATTAAGAAATATTACATTAGAAACAGAAGGTACTAATGTTTTGTAAAGCTTAGAGTAAAATGTAAATTAAGATATAAAACAAAAAAAATATATATATAAACAATACAAAACAAGAAGGTAACAAGCAAAATAACTATTAAATATAAAATAAACGAACAATTTTTTTTTTTTTTTTTTAATCTCACAGCATCTTAAACATTCACGACACACACTCATAGTAATTTAAAAACAAGTCAGGAGGATTCCATCATAGTTTAAAAATGGAATACTTAGTTTGAGATGTATTTTATAATTAATATTTTAATTCATACTACTGTTTTGTTTATAAAGTTTGTTAAGGTGTATGTTTCATTATTTATTTATAATTAATTACTTTATTCTTCAACAAATTTAAATTTTTACATTTACTATTTAACTCTCTCATGCTCTAAATAACTTCAGAACAGATTTAGTTGAAATGAACGCGTATGTTGCCATGAGACCATTTCCAACTTTCACGCTTACCTAATAAATTTCATAAAACAATATAATTGACGTAAAATAAAAACCTCTGGCAAGCAAATTACAACAGAATAATTCCCCCAATTTCCCCACAGATACAGGGAAAAATATTCGCCGTAACTCCTAACACTTTTTCCAGATAACAGGAAGAAATAACGGCAAAAATACACAAAACCGATTACCAGAAAAACGCCACTAAATGTCTGGCATACTGTGGTACGCAAAGACCTCGCAGTTTTTTGTCGCGGGCTCTTGTAGGCCGTTACGTCCTCAAGGCCCTTTCTCGGTGTCAGGGGCTCTTCACTAATGGACCCTTGCCTCTTTCAGCACTCCCTGTGCCCTTTTCAGAGGGAAAAGTCGGAGTGAAGAGTGTGTGTTGGATACTGAAAGATATGAGTAGTTATGGGGATTTGTTTGTTGGTGTTGGAGGACGAAATGTAGTTTATAATAATGATCAAACATAATATTATGTGCTACTAACACCTACTGTGGACCAAAAGTTGTTTTTTTGTGAATTAATATTATTAATATTTAAAAATATATTATGACTTAATTGGGAGAAATTTTAAGACAAATTTTTCTTTAAGGGCTTTAAAGAATCTCCGATTGCCACCTCAAGTGTTGCACAAATTTTAATTACACAAACATTGACACTCCTTTTAAGCACCAAAGAACCAAATTTGCTAACTTGAAGGTCTAGTTTTTTCACATTTTTCTTTTACAGAGTCAGTAAAATATTGCAAATTTAATTCATACCGTATGGCTTATAGCCTTCCTCATGAATATCTAATGGATATCTAATGGATAAAAATTTAATCAAAAGTATTAACTTGGCAATAATTATTTTTAATAGCGTCTAGTTGTAGCAAAGTTAAGACTAATTCAGGCAGTTTTAATTTTAATAAATATTTTTAATTGAATCTATAGTTGCATTATAAAAGATCAAAGATCAGACCCTGTTTTATTTTTAGCTTCAGACAGAAAGATTCTATAACAAAGGAATCCTTTTCTTTCTATAAAGCGCTTCCAAGAATATTAGCTACATCAAAACTAATTATAATTAATTGAATGCTACTCCGTCTTCAAAAGACTGACTTTCTTAGAATTAATAAAGAGGAAAATGAACTTAAAACAGCACTTTCTTCATTGTTCAACTAGAAAGCAGGTGTAACTTGCAACAAAAGACGTTTCCATAAAGGGTACAATTCAAAAAGACAACACCAAATAAAGTTTTTGCAAAGCGAAATAACCTAATATATAGTGTTACAAAGACTACTGAGTCTGCTTTTATACTGCCCCTACTAAGGATCGCGGCTTTAAACTAGACATTTCTTATTAAAAACTCCATTGTGGACTTTTTCGCTTTTTAGTTGTAACAAGATATTTTTATTGGTGACTAGTGGCCCGCCCCGGCTTCGCCCGGATGTATATATTTTTATCAAATTCTCTTCCATAAGAACCTTCTCCTGACAATAAAAAACATAACACAAAAATAATTAGCGAAATTGGTCCAGCCATTCACACGTGATGCCGTGACCAAGGGAAATAAGGATTCATTTAAATATATACATATATAGATAGAATTGATTGCTTTTTTTTTAATTTACCCCGAAGGGAAGGCTGTAGTCTTTTGACCATGTTGCCTAGTCTTACGTCCTTAATTTCTTGTGTTTTGCATTAGAATGCAGATGTAACATATTCTTATGGTTTTTGAAGTATCTGGTAACAAATAAATCCTTGAGCCTTCTCGGCAAGTTTCGAGTGCGGCAGTCAATACTGCAATAAAATTCTCAGCTCCACTTAACCGAGATCAATTATCCAATTATTCCATATTTTCCAGGTGCGTGAACACAAAACGACACCAATCTACATCACAATATCCACTAGGAATCAATTTATGAATAATTAAAACAGCCGCTAAACTTCACTCGACAAAATCCCGCCAAAAACTCATTGATTTGATTGCGTTAGACCATCTGACTTGACAGTTACTGGTGCTAGGTGCTATTCACTTTTGACTGTGTGGAAAGTGGCCCTTTAATGTATAAAAAATCTTTCATGAACGTCTATTTCGAATGTACGTGTTTGTATTATTTATCAATCTTAGTTTCTTTACAAGTAAAGGATTTTAAGGCATATGATTTTGCTCTTTGTCATATGGAAATTCAAATTCATTAAAATGAGTTATTTCCGATTTATAGGATAAAGACGGCCATCAAAACATCCCACTGATTTATATCCAGTTAATAATCGTTATATCCTTAATATTATTATAATTCAATAAGATTATTTCAGAGTATTTCACCACCCACCAGAAGACATTATTATGGATAACCTTTGATAAAGGTTAAATAAAATAGACATAACTTTACGTTATTATAAATGAGATAATTTCTGAATGCTAAATGTGTACTCCCACTTTTTTTTCTACCCTGGATTGAAATTTGTGCAAGTTGATAACGGTTGAAGAGGTAATATTTGGGCTGAATGATGAAACTGAAATAAACCTAAAAAAAAAACATTAACATGACTTTTTAAAACTGGTTTCTTTTTTTAGAAAGTACCATTTTAAGGGTAAGCTGAAGGCACTGGTCTGTTGAAAAGCAACGGGACTCTGATACCTCTAGTATTTCAAGTAGCCACTCAGTACCAGATCGACCACTCTATTGACACACGTGGACAAAGACAAAATAGGATTATTTCAGAGCCATAAAGCATAAATATGGAATATCCACAATGTATGGGATTGACAAGGGCTACTGAAATGACACATGGACCTTTTTTACTAGCTCAATCTTTTTTATTAGGTATCTCACTGCTGGGCATAAGCCTCTCTCGTATATTTCCAGACACTCTACACTTACGGCACCGCGAACCAGTTATCATTTATCATTTTCTGGGCTGTGGCCGACGGACTACGTACCATGTGCGGCACATAAACCTAAACAACCATACAAAGAAATTTTATGGAGCATCGTTCAAAAACATCCCTTCTACCATCGGACATCTAGACGCACTGCAAGTTACCATCCCTACCTTGTTGCTATTTCACCAATTCGCACTAAACGTTTCCAAACGTCTTTTATAATGCGCACAGCAAAGGAGAGGAACTCTCTGCCTGCGTCTGTGTTTCCGAACGCATACAACCCTAATCTCTTCAAAATTAGAGTGAACAGGCTTCTTCTGGGTAAGCTCGCTCCATCGTCGACTTTGTCTCAGTCATCTATGACCTAGACAAGAGTCAAGAGCAAACTCATCTCAAAAAAAAAAAAACAGTTAAAATGTTAACAAGCAAAGTCCAATGGTACAGCCTTCGATATGTCCGCCCTCTACGCCGGTGTAAAGTTACTTCCTCCGTCTCGACTCGGTTCACTTTGATCTTTGAGAGCAGTAATTAAATCGGCTTTTGTACGAACTTTCTAGTTTTTCAGATAAACGTGTCTACAGGCGTTTTGGTTAAGTTCCTTGTGTTTTGGCGTTAAGCTTCCAAGTTTTAACGGAATTAAAGTTTGATGTTAATAAAATTTTGTTAGAATTAATTTAATTTTGTTTCTATGACAACGTCAAGGAGTCTGGAGTTGGTTCTATTTACACGAGGAAAAAGGAATACTTACCTAGTACCTGATGTATATTTAATTATATTGATGTCTATTGTGTGATGTCTGTGTCTTATTTTCTTTAGACACTAAAGCCTCGAATCCATTAGGCAACATTTGACGCGCAACACATGACGCGCAACACATGACGCCCAACATGTTCAGCAACGTTGCACAACAACGCGCGACGTTGCCAGCAGGCGCGCAACATTGACAATGTTAAGCCGCGTATCCACATGGCAAAATTTGACGCGCGACATGATGTACAACATGTTGCTTATCATGTTAAACGGCAACGAGCAACCCTTATCATCTTTCATATTGTGCGCCAGCTGGCGTTTTTGTGCTACGTTACCGAACAGGTTGAGCGTCACGTGTTGCGCGTCAAATGTTGCCTAGTGGATACGCGGC
>NDFZ01001580.1:0-14334 GCA_002192655.3 Mamestra configurata | reverse complement strand
TTTTGTTGCTAAAATACCATGTTTTATTATTAAAATAGAGTATTTACTTGTGGTCGTTTTAGAAAAAAAAATAGATTTTCAATAACGTTTTAGCAGAATGCGACAGTCAGCGTGGTCGCTTTCAGCTTATTGAGAATTGGAATTAAAAAAAAATCAAAGAAAAACGGTGGTTAATAAAAATACCTATTTATAATGTAATATATATATATATATTACATTATAAATAGGTATTTTTATACAAATTATTGGGTTATTGTTACATAGTTTTTTTCTCAAATTTAATATCCTAACTATGACGATAAATTACTCATTACTCACCTCTTGAGTAAACTGTGTCCGTGCGAAGCAAGGGCGTGTAGCCATTTTTTATATATATAATACGATTAACTAGGTTTACACTACAGTAAACGAAAAAAAAATGTTGCGTAGGAAAAAATTTAGTGTCTTCTGTTAACTAAAACAACTTAACTAACTATCATATTAAATGATACGTTTACAGTAAGACTTTTACTCTATTAAGGACTCGTTCTGCAAAATTAAAATCTAAGATAAAATGTTTCATTTTACTATGGCATAAATAGACCACCACGACTGACTTTTGGTCTCATTCTGCATTTATATCGGAAAGTCCATTAATTATTTTACATTAAATTAACAGGCATGCTTTCTTGCGATTTATATTTTTGCAGAAGCCAGCTAATTCCGATGGTTGCTTTCTGTTAATTATTTGTTGTAAATTTTGTCTTTTAGGTAGACCAGAGGCTGGAGTTGGTCGCTTTTAGCATAAAAAACCGACCAAGTGCGTGTCGGACCACGCACAGTGTAGGGTTCCGTAATTACCCGTCTCCTAAACTGTGCCAGAAAAATAGTAAAAAGTACTTAACTATTATTACGTTACAAAGTTACAAATGCTTACGTTAAAAAGTTAGAAATGCAATTGGTTTTAAGTCATTTTCTATATAATTATTAGGATTTTTTTACTTACCCAGTTCCATTTTATAAGTTGGTCGACAATAACTCATTAACTCGTTAAGCCTAGGTAGCGGTGATAGTTTTCCTTTAAATTCGTTATAATAATATATGCTACTACTATGAATTTTTTCACGTCTCCAAAAACAACCATTTAGCTNNCATTTAGCTGTTAAAGGGGGTTTACGGAATTTGTTCGAAACGCAAAGGGCTTATATAATATAACTAACACCGTGGGCATTATAACTCAGTTTCGCAAAATAGGCCGGTGGTTGCTTTTTGCTTAACGACCCTCAGTTGTTTAACATTGTGAATGCATACATAAATCAATTATGTATGTATTCACAATGTTATATCTAAACTATGGTAACCGAAATTAACTACTAATGAACACATACACTGATAAATTTGTGATAAATGTATAAAAGAAAGTAAAATCAAAGAAATCATTGGACATCAAAAAATTCAACCGCATCGCTGTCAATGAGAACAGTGCCCAGAACACTGGCATCATTAACTTAACTATAGTTAGGTACGAGTTCTTGGAAATAGTGTAATGTTGTTTCATTAAATTCAACATAAATTAACAGTTCATTATTGAAATGATACCAACGCTATTAGTTAAGTACTTACTTGGTTATGTTTTAATTATTTGTTAATCAATAAATTAGGTAGGTACTAAATGATTGATGGTAAAATTATTTTAATGTTTTGTTTTGTTTACAGTTGAGTTTAATGAAAGCACCTGTAGTGTATTAACATGGAAATATTGAGTAAATCCAGTTTTATTTGAGAAGAGTTAGTAAATGATTTTTCAGGATTTGGATTCCGCGTACATTCCGTCCTAGAGTCCAGTGTGATTTAAATCTCACATCTCAAATCTGCACAGTTGCTGTAAGCACAGTCTATTTTATATATAAACCTATGTATTAAGACTAATTTTAAATTTAATCCTATTTATTTATAAACCTACACGTAGAAGAATAAACCAACTTTTATTATTCGCACAACAATCGGAACTCGAAATCGATACTCGTACTTTTGAAGATGTTCTATCAACGGAACGGTCCAAATTGAATCGAATACAAGAGAGTACAACAACTGCGTGTCATGCTTACCCTATGGCCCGCGCCTATTTAAGGCAGCCGTAAACTCGTAAAGTCGTAACACAGTTTGAGCAGCCCAGGATGCTCCGGGAAATTCTACTTGCCTTATCCTTTCACGTAGAAAATTAAATGTCTCGCGTAATATCCGCGGGCCTGACTCTGGTTTTGGCAGTTGATCTACTTGGGCGTCGCCGTTGTACCTGCTCGCGGTCGCCTTAATGCCAGGACATAAATAAATTGTTCTTATCCAATTCTAGAAACCGTATTCCACAAATCGATAGTCGTTACCTGTTTGGATACGTAGTTATCAGGATGTATCGCTTCGGCTTTGATTCTAAAGTGAACTGAAATTATGTTAGCTAGCTCGCTATCGTGAGAGGATACCGTTGCTTTGGCGTGGTCTAGTGATTATATTCGATAGATAAGTTTAACGGAAAAAGCTATTAGCCGCTAGTTGCTCATACAAAGGCTTAACGTAGCATAAGCAATACCGTAGTAAAATATTGGAAATGTATTCCTGCTTTTTCCTCGGAGAGCTGTGTGTTTTAATGGACTACTTACCATATAGGTCAGTTATCACAACTGAAATACATCCCATACTAGCTGATTCTCGCTGTTTTGTCTGCGAAAAATGTCGGCTTTAAAGACCAAAGACTTTCATACAAAGTTCCCTTCCCGTTTACCCCCCTTAAAGTTGAAATTTCCAAAAATCCATTCTTACCGGATGCTTACTTTATAAAATAGACCTAAGTATATTTATTATTGTTTTTATGGTTAGTCAGTCAGGATTAACGATTTAATAAGTACCTATAAAAGATGAATATTTTGTAAATTATTACAAAAACTCAATTTCAATCACTCACTGTAATACCTACTCACACTTTTTTAAATTTATTTATTGATGAATGTTCTTGCTCTTGACCTCGATTACGCCTGATGGAAAGCGATGGATGAGGTCTATGATGGAGCGAGTGTGCCCAGAAGATGCCTGTTCACTCTTGCTTTGAAGGCAGACGGGTTATATGTGAAAGGGAACACAGACGCTGGCAGAGTTCCACCCTTTGGCTGTGCGCACCGAGTCCAATGCAGCGAGCTGGTATATTGCTGAGTCATTCCATAAGTGGCTGCAATATTCCATACAGGATTCCACATGCACACATTTTGAAAGTGAACATCATAATCAACTATTTTTATAAAACAATAATCTTCAGTGTCGACAGTCAAATAGGTACACATTTTTACTCTTAGTTCATTTAAGCCATGTCGTTCCCGTTGTCATGTAATTTATTCTACTTTCAAAGGACATTTACTGGGAACTGTTTAATGTGTCTGAGGCTGGCAATAAGTCGCCTTTAAACAAGTACAATGGAATAAAACATCAGTGGAATAAACCTTTTCGTTTTCTTTGTAGTTGAAGAGCGTCGAACAATGTGCGGTGATTGCTCGTCGGTTGATTGTGCGTCTGTTGTCTTTACTGAAGTAACAGGTGGCTTTGCTTATTTCAAGTTTCCTTTGTAAATGTATGAAGGATGCTTGGAAACACATAAATATAACACGTAAATCTTATTCATAAAAGAAATAGATTTTTACAAATAAAAGAATTTGTATTTGGAATGTGCTAATCTAAACATAAACTAATCATACCTAGAACAGTTACGCACTGCATCCGATCCGAATCCGTGAAAATACGTTCGAAGTAGACAGAACTATTTGTATGGTAGTTTACGCACTGGATCCGACTTTCGTAATCCGATTTATCTCCGTCATCCGTGAGTCTCCAATTTGGATAAAAATATTGACGGACCGCAGTAGCCGTAGTTCTGTTTGTATGAACGCTTTTGCATTACATTGCTTCGGATTCAAATCGGACGTATCCGTCCGTCTTCGTACTTATAATAGCAGTGCCAGAAGTTGACGGCAATTGACAGGGCACATTTCAACGATGTAAACGCATTCCTAAGCTCTGCGTAGAAATTACGTANCGCTTTTGCATTACATTGCTTCGGATTCAAATCGGACGTATCCGTCCGTCTTCGTACTTATAATAAAAGTGCCAGAAGTTGACGGCAATTGACAGGGCACATTTCAACGATGTAAACGCATTCCTAAGCTCTGCGTAGAAATTACTTGATATGCAAAATATCGCCCCTGAATAGCTTGGATTTGGATAAGAGGTCGGATTAGTGCGTTAGCAATATCCGAATTCGGTTCGGTCCAGTTTTTTAGACTCTAGATCCGTATTTTCACGAATTCGAATCGGATGCAGTGGGAAAACCAATATCCGAATTCGATCCGAGATTTTATATCCGCATTTTAACGGATTCGGATCGGATGCAGTGCGTAACCGCTGTAAGCTTATTTGTAAGTATTGAGAAAAGGTACCCATGTGATTTTATATGGCTATAAATACGCTAAAGGTAAATAATTCATCAGTTTCTGATATAACTATAGGTCTCAAATCGTAACTTTGTTTCAGCGAAACAGAAATAATTAATTAAAGCTTCAATGGCTGTGACTGTTAAACAAGGTAACATTTAAAGCTGAAACAACGTAAAAATGCTAACTGAGCGAAGCTTATCATTCTGCCGACGACTGTGTTTACTGCTCAGTCGCTGAACTCGTAAATTCTGTTTAAAATGAGTCTAATTTAATTACTCTAGGTCTGATGGTTTAATTCGTGATCTCTTTAGATACAAGCCCAACCGGGCGTGCTGGGGAAATTACTGCAATCACCAATTTAAATCATAGTGAGCCTGGCTACTCAAAATAATTATCCATGTAGTTCGTTCCACGCGGTCTATGGCCGACCGATGGACGTGTCACCTGCGGGAAACGATTTATCTGCTGAATTATCAAATTAACTGGACTCAGTTTTCGTTATATCAAGTTTAAACGGCCCTTAAGCAGCCCCTTTGTATCTAATGGATACTTTCACGAAGATTTTTTGTGCTACTAACAACCTCACCACAAATTCATTACGGTGCGTTTATCGAGTCAATGAATCGTATTTGGTTTTATTTGCAAAATGGCCTCAGCTTTGTAATTTACAAAGCCCCTAACTTTTATGAAACCGTATTCATTACAGATAATATCTTAAATATTTTTTCTAAAGAGCTATTTAGTCAGAAATAACGAATGTACGAAAACGTAATCTCATTTAGGTTTGTCGCTCTCCTTTGCGGTGTGTCCTATAACATAAAGAAGAGGCAAAAAGGAAAATCTTTCTTACACGCTGTTACATGTTTAATATTACTTTCCATTATTTAATATTGATGTGCCGTATTTATCTAATGATCAACATACGCCGCTATTTATTTGAAGAAACATCAAAATCGCTCAGATCAAAAAGGTAATTGTGGAGCTAATACTTCCAAACATCTTTTGTCTCATTCCGAATGTTTTCTATAACTTTGGAACTGTTCTAATCGCTCGATACCTTTAAATTAATTTAACCCCGCAGACGTTTGGGTGGTTGTTGGAATTTTAGAAGTATGCTTAAGATTATAATAAATTTTACTCTAGATTTTGTGGAGAATGCTATATTGTTGGCTTTTTGAACTGTGATTATTATACATTGATAATAGGGGTAAGCTGTTTGATGTTGATTGAATAGCACAGCACAGCAAAGGTATCTTAACGTCTAAAGGCAAATGGATTGGCAATAACTATTAGTGTCCTANCTCTAGATTTTGTGGAGAATGCTATATTGTTGGCTTTTTGAACTGTGATTATTATACATTGATAACAGGGGTAAGCTGTTTGATGTTGATTGAATAGCACAGCACAGCAAAGGTATCTTAACGTCTAAAGGCAAATGGATTGGCAATAACTATTAGTGTCCTAATAGAAGCATGGCGTCGTCACAAGTCCGCTTGCACAGCTTAGAGATTGGGAGCACCTTTCCAGGCAGCTTATGTGGCTATCTAACTGTAGGGGACGTTTCTAGCTCTCAGTGTATTTTAATGGTTAAACTTAATCAATGTCCCACCGCAGCGTTTGTCTGTCTATACNTGGCTATCTAACTGTAGGGGACGTTTCTAGCTCTCAGTGTATTTTAATGGTTAAACTTAATCAATTCACTTCTCAGCTGAGAATAGGAATATGTGTACAATTGAGTATATAATACAATCACTTCACTACATATTTTAAAACAATGTCCCACCGCAGCGTTTGTCTGTCTATATCCAATAAACTCAAAAACTATTGATCGGATTCTCATACGGTTTTTACCAATGGACGGAGTAATTCATGAGTAAGATTATAGGGCATTATGGTTTTGTGTAAATGGACCAAAATCTGCCGATGATTGCTGAAGACGTCGGGAAAAATATCAAACCATACCGATTCATAGTTTATATTTTATATGCTCTGCTACCCGTGCAGAACCGAGGCGGGTTGCTAGTTTAATAAATAAAAGCTACGCACGGAGCCCACAACTGCATTCTCTATATCGTGGTTTCTATTACATTCACAAATCACACGCACAAACAGACTCGAAACAAATATCTGTAGCTCATAAAATATTTGTGCAAAGCGAGAATCAAACACTACACATCCACACCATACGGCTCGTTGATTTTATTCGGTTTTATTATTAAAGAAGCCGGTGAAACATATCCACTAATAAATTAGCGTTATCTTGTTTGTACTAAACGTTAGTTCATCCCCTTTGCACATAATAAAGTTAGTGATCGCAATGCCATGTACATAGGTACGAGGCTATAATGGACAACGGGCTCATCCTGTTTGTTTTTCTTGCTCACCTCGCTCGCTATATGATGCAGTGCGGATGCTGCATTTGCATAAAAGCGTCCATTATCCACAGCTTCAAACAAATAAAAAATCAATATCCGCCAGTGCACGCGTTTGTATACTCCACGGCAAATATAATATAAAGCGTTTTCAATTCATGATATCAAAAATTTTACTTGTATCTGCGTTAAATTGAAAATAATCGTTATTAATGTGTATATGGTCTAATATAAATTTGTGAATACATATAAAATCTGTCAACTTTTAAATATACGCGATTCAACACCCAGGCTGCATTTTGTGTTGATGATTGCAGAGATTGTTTCGGTCGATGGTTCAACCATTTTATATGTATTTTTGCATCTTTGAAAATTTCGATTCGATTGGTACGATTACAGGTGTAGAGATGTAGCCGTACGAGCACGTAACAAGTCAAATTCAATTTGGAGATGTGTTTCAGCTGCAAAACTCGTTAGTTTTACTGCATTTTTGGCTGAGTGAGGTGCACGATAAAATAGGGAGAGCCACTCCTCTCTACTTTATTGTGATTAATTGTTTTCTTTCAAGGGTTCATTTGTTTCTATTGTGTCTGGGTGTGACTGCTCTGCGGGCTGGTATTGTGTGTCTTGTATTCATCAAACGGGTCAGCAGACAGAACACAAATCAAACGAGGTCGCTGCGTCTGTCGCGTCAGCACTTGCGAATAATGCCTTGAGCGGTGACAGGTGATAATTTATGTATGTGCCGTTATGTGTGCGAGGCCAAAGAGCGTCTTGAAAGCTTTTGTTCACAAAAATGCCGTGTAATTTAATTAAGACCATAACAAATGAACATGTAATGTAACCATTTTCTTAGTTTTCGACGCGAAGAACGTACTTACTTACTAACTATGTCTTACGTGAACATAATATTCCATCATTACTCATGTAACTGGAGCGATGTTAATGAAGCATTCTAAATTAAAGGTTGCATTTAATGAAGCAAACAATATGAGCGCCGAGTCTCTGCGATTACTAACTGAAATTCAGCTGCAAATGCATGGCATATCGATCGGAAAATTACTCATTTTCAGGTGCTTAAATTTTCCATGACAAATCACTCGACCACATACCCGTCAGGCCGTAGCCCGTACATATGTACGATGTACGTACATTTATATAAAATTAGTGAGTTGTAAGAGCGGGTGGGCGGCGGCACCTGCTTCCGGCCACCGACGGGGCACTAACTCAGCGATCCCGGATCCGACCGACGCTACATTTAATTCTTTGTTATGAGCCATGAAATAGGCGAGCCGGGGACCGAGGAATTGTGAGAATGAATTGGGTTCCTTGGTTTTATTCACGATTCAAGGGATGTGTCGCGAGATGAAGCTGTTTAGGTTTATTGGTTACGATTTTTCTGTGAGTGGATGAATCAATTTCGGAGAATGGGGGGTTCGTTTTCTGCCGTACGTTTGTATAAGTAAACAGTATTTTTCCTTCAGTTTCATCTCTCACTGATTATAAAACGAAAAGCTCTTATAATACCACATTCACATAAATAATAATAATGTGTTTCTACTGAATGAAACCGATGCGATGGACGAATTCTCTATGGGACCATTGTGTTTTGTTTGTCCTGTAAACGTGTTGTGTACCTTAAAGTTTTGAATAAATGTATTTTCTTTCCTTTCTCTACAGTAGTGGCTTTTAATGATTCGAATGTCAAGTTCGTGTTCAGATTAACGAAACTCTCTTGTATACTCAATTATATTCTTAGCTCACTGAAAATAGAAATTGAATTTCCTTGCACTCAACTCAACCAGTAAATTCAATTGATGTGTGAGGCTGTGAGATTCTTAAACAAGTAAATAAATATTGTGTCATATGGTGAGGTCACGGGTCACCTCCCACGCATAACGTAAAGGTTGAATGAGTGAGATATTTGAAGCGCCGAAATGGCAAAATTTAACGAACGTTAATGAACAAAGCTGACTTAGTTCTATCTACTAGTTTTACAGAAAGATAACAGTGATTTGTTGTAAGTATTTTTTATCTTTGAAAATAACATTTCTTAAACATTCTGAAGTGTTAGGCTTCTTGAGCCTAATAACATCAGCTTCTTTCGAGCTAGTAATAAAAACTGTAACTATGTACCTAAAAGAGTACAGCAATCGTCATTTCAAAAAATAACATCGTATATACTTTAAGATTACTTTATTTTAGATTAGTTTTACAACTAAAATCAATCTCACACGACTACTAAGTGATCGTCAAGCGAAGCCATTTAAAAGGTCACTAAACAGCCAGACGCTTGGTACCTACAACTGAAATAATAGCACAAAACACGGCGAGTAGTTTGCGGTGGTCACATATGGTCACTGTCTATGCCCGGCAGTTAAATCCTGGCTAAAACCTGCTTGATCCAGGTGTCCGGCTGTTCGCTTATTTCATAGCCAATCCCTACTCTGCTGCGGTTTCTGCTCCCGCCTGCTGCTGCTGACTATTAACTTAATTTCAATTCAACTTTTTTTCTTTCGTTAACGCTCATATTGTTTTAGTGAACGTTTTACAGTTCTTTCATTTCAATATTAAATTCGAAGCGGATTTGATAATTTCATTTGCTGGCTGTAAATCGATTCTTCTTAGATCGATGTGTTTTGAAAGAGGAATCTCTGAGCTTTGAAGAAACGGTGAAGACAAAGTTTGTTTCGACTTTTCTTCAAGGAAAACGTCATTTATAACTTAACAAAATAATATTACAAAGCTTGTGATTGAGTTAAGTTTATTTTCTTATTGAACGATTTCGAGATTTAATTTCAAGTTCCAAAAAGCAATAGAAAGTTTCGATGACAAAGAAGTTAATGATAGAAACAATAAAAATGAAGAGCACGGATCAGATTGTGGGCAATAAGAATTAAGAGTTGGGTGCGGGACTGCGGGTCACAAGCGCTGAGGCAGGGAGCCGACTCCAGGTGCCCGCGGGGAGACTTTTACATTACACTACTTTATTTACCTCTCTCTAATATTTGTGTAATTCAAAATACTTCATGGATTTCCTTATGGTATGCAGATAAAGAAAAAAAGAGCGCCTAAAACGCATTATCATTGATTGGCAATTGTTCAGGGTGCGAATATAAACTTACTATGAAATGAAAAAATACTACTTCAAAAATAAAAACTTTAAAACATAAGCTTGGCTAAATAAAAAATTATAAATATTATTGAATTTAGCCAACCTTGCAATGTCATCCAAACCAAAATTATATGCAAAATTTCAGCTCAATCCGTTGGAAATACCTAATTGCTTCAGTCGCAAGATTTAACCCATGCATACTATCTTATATAGCAATTTAAATGTTCAGTCCATGTCAGCATAACTTGACAAACTGAAAGGAACAGCTGTTTTTTGCGATGTTCCCGCTGTAAAGTTGTTAATATACGTACTTCCGACCCCTGAAATTTTGAAAATAAATAATAGAAAATCATGATACTCTTAAACGCACACCCGTATTATCATAATTGTGTGTGTAGTTCTTAATGAGTTTTACACCATGAAGAGCTGTAGCCTAGGACTAAGTAATCAAAATAACGGAACAAGACTGGCTTCGACAACTGGGACTTATATGTCACCGGAAAATTGCAAACGCCGTAAATTGTAAAATATCGCGTGAAATTGTAAACTATTTTTTCGTAATAAGACACGGATATATTGGAAAGTACTACCTAAACTTGGATGGGATTTATTGTATACAAAACATTTTTTTATAATATATCGAGAAATTATCACATCACACTAATATAAAGGCGAAAGTTTGTGAGTGTGTGTGTATGTTTGTTACTTCCTCACGCGCTAACGGCTGGACCGATTTAGATGAAATTTGGTATAGAGATGCTAAGTATGATGAGTCCCGGGAAAGAACATAGGATGGTTTTCATCCCGAGAGTAAGTTCCCTTGGGATTGTTAATTAATTGAAATAAATTATTTGAGTTTGAGTTTAATCTAATAAAGATTTATTACAGTCTTACGGAGTCTGCAATTTTCATTCAAGACAGCAAGTAAATTTTTTTTTTTTGATGTCGGGGGGAAATCCTTATGGAAATCCTCCACCCTGGGGCGGGTGGAGGGGTCTGTCAGACTCTTACTGACTAAAACCACCCCGGTGTTCCATCTCCCACCTACGCCGGGGATCGCGGGAACGTATGCGACTTCCGCAATCCCCGACTGGTGCCGGCCCGCCACTGCGGGCCACCTCGCGTCAGCGGGGGGAGGGAGGTGTTTGACTCCCCCCGCTACGTCAAAGAGGGGCGCACGGGAACACCATGCGCCGCCACCTCGGGTCCTGATGAATGGGGGGCGACGGACATCCCCAAGTCCGCCGCCCCTGGACCCAGTTAGGGGGGCCGGATGAGGGCAGCGTATGCCCTCCTCCGACGCCCGATAGGCCTGCTGCGGGCTGGGAGAGCGGTTGTGATTTCCCTCTCCCTTTCCGCAGCTTCCTTCTGCGCAATAACTGTCTCGCAGAAGGAGACCACCGCGTCCCAGGACTCCTCACCGCCGACCATAGCATGAACTACGGCCGGCAGCGAGAGGTCACCGCCTACCACAGAGATGAGGGCACGGCGCGGCACCTCCCAAGCGGCACACTCTGCCAGCGTATGCCGCGCCGTGTCCTCCCGAAAGTCGACGCAGTGGTGACATCCGGCGAGCGTCCGGCTCCCAAGTAAATTAAATCTGGCCCAACCTGACATTACTGAAGCAGCTCAAAATGAGCTCAAACGTCTCGTTGTCACATAAGGCCGATCCAATTTTTATATTTATCACACAGTACTTAGCTATACATGTGCTATCATAGGCATTCAATGAAATAACCTAAATTACTATCCTGAACGGATGGGTACTCTCATAGAAAAAAGCAGCTAATATTTTTATAATGGCATTGCTTGTGCCCATAGGAGCGAAGAAGGTGTAATTAAAAATAGCTATAGTTATCTACTTCCCAACTTGCACTGAAAATTATGAAGTTATTTTAAGATATTTCCTTGGAAAGCATAGCTTCCGTTACACACAAATTAATTATGAACGGATTCACAACTTCAACACCGGTTCCTGTGAGCGTTCAAATCAAACAAGAACCTTGGGTGGACGAATAGTTTTACTTAAGGTTAACCTACCTTAAGTAAAACTATTGCTCCATCTGTGCAGCAGATTTTTTTCAGGAATGTTCTTACATCACTGTTTGTTAAAGACAATATGGAATATTTGTCTACCAAACGTAGCTACATTAAAAATATATATGTATAAATGGATAAACCAAAAAAAGGCTATATCATATGCTATCGTAAATTAGGGTGAGATAGAGTGGGAATAAAATGGGCATCGCTTCGTGTAAACAGACCTTTCAACATCCAGTTTTTGACGATGGGCATACTGGTATCATTTGAAGGTGATTGCAATACAGATATGATTCGGATACCACAGTTACAGGTTGTGTATTATTGGTCCACACGAATACCGAAACGACCACTATTCCCGTTTTCCCTTGTCGACTCATACAGTCTGCGTTGGATTGCAAGTATAAAATAAAAAAGAGCGGAAATTCGCTCCCATGGGACGCAATGGAATGGTCACTGCAACAGCAATACGGGCACAGGTTTTTGAACTAATTTAATATTGTTATTTTTTGTGTTGGAGTCAGGCAAACAAAGGGAAATTTTACTTAATTGGGCCATGCGTATCTATTTGTTTTTCCATTTACTCGTAGACACAGTTAACAGCAGTGTGCACGTCAAAAATGGACATGATAAAATGTAAAAATACGTTTAAGTGGAGGGCAAGTATCGTTCCATCTGAGTAGCTACTTTGCACTGTAAGACGTACTCAATTCTAACTCCAGTCGATACTTGGTTTGGCTTTTCAAAAAATAATATACTAGTAGTTTTGATATTAGTAGCATTTTTTTAATTTGAATTTGAATGCTAAGTACCTATAACTGAAAACCATTTAATACTCCTTTTTTTGAAGTCTGCTAAAAATAGGGAATACAGTACAAATCTAAAAAAAAAAACTAATAGAAACATACAATGCCATACAACGTGGCCATGCTGCAAGCCTTTTGGGTACATTACCAGTGGCCAGTGATGCGGAGGAATTTTTCGACCCTACATTTTAGACTATTTTTATTTAGTTAAGAGTTTTTTTTTATTTCAGTGTATATATTAGTAATAGTTCGTTGTACATTAATAATAATAAGTTATCTACATAAATATATTTGATCTCTAAGGCCTTCCTTCCATATATAAACATCTATCTACATAATTTCGTAGAAATCTTTGCTAATATTCACATCTAACTTCTCAGTTTTCTTTCATAAAGCTACCAACCAAATGAAGTTATCTCGTAAGAAATTGATCTTAAGACGATACCAAAGTCGGAGAGCATAAAAGCCACTTTGTGGTGAAGGTAACCGACGCCCGGTGTTCAATCACATACCTTATTGTATTTTATTTTGTCTCGTCTTGGATTTACTTCAAAGGACAAAACATGTTACTTCGTGCTATTTATTACGACTCTATTAAGTATTTACTTGTGTTTTTTGACATAAATCCGATTACAAATTGTGTTCTCTGAAATATAGTTCGTTTTCTGAGTACTCAAAATAATTCTAAGGAAAATGCATTGGTAATATTTTATTTTTAATACATGTTAATCTGAGCTTGTAATGTTCAATTTTCAGTATTTTTGCCATTGATTTTAAAATTATAATACCAATCTTACAAAATGTCTACGTTCAAATGCTAGTCAGGTTTTCAGCTAAGATAAAATGCATCAGAAAAGAAACTACAGTTCAATGTTGTAATATGAAATAATCCGCTGAAGTAATAGCATAGATTTTCTATTAGTGCGCGCTTACAGCATTACGCGATTCTGACTGCGCAAACCAATTAGCTAATAAGAAAATAATTGGAAATTCTGCGGATATTGGCTGCTACCGATGATATTACCGACATTAACTATCAGTTACTGAAACGTTTTACAAGATTTGTGAAAACCATTCGTAAAGAAGAAAAGATATAATAAGAAGTTCTAAATGCTGATAATGTGAGAGGTGAGGTAGAAAAACTGCGACGTGTAATAAGTGCTTGCTCTATAATAAGTGCGTTACTCTGGAAGTGCTATACGCGATAGGTGCTACGCGTGATTGGTGCTACGCGTGATTGGTGCTACGCGTGATAGGTGCTACGCGTGATAGGTGCTACGCGTGATAGGTGCTACGCGTGATAGGTGCTACGCGTGATAGGTGCTACGCGTGATAGGTGCTACGCGTGATAGGTGCTACACGTTATAGGTGCTACGCATAAAAGTTGCTACACTTGTTAGGAGCTATATGAAGTGCTACGAATAAGTGTTTCTTGCAAGTAGTGTTACTCGTAAAAAATGCTAAGTGTGCGCAAGTTTTAACTTTAAATCGAATGCTAGTGTGGAGATCAAGTTGGTACAGTAAGTAAAGTGTAAGATGTACTTTAA
>NDFZ01001579.1:0-14327 GCA_002192655.3 Mamestra configurata | reverse complement strand
AAAAAAAAAAAAAAAAAAAAAAAAAAAAAAACCCGTAGGGGTTGCTTATTCAGTTTTTTAAGAATTTAGAAAATAATAAATTAAGCAGAAAGAATAAGCTATCCCATAGTCACAATACACCCCTCGCCCGAGCTCAACATGGTCTTCCAATGAAAAAAAAGAAGAAAGGAATCAAGGAAAATTGGTCCAATAACCGTTTTCACTGGTGTATGCACCACTCTTTCCTGGCTGAATGATGAGCAGGATTTTTGTCCGGATGAGCATGCATCCAATTAGTCTCAGCGCTGACAAGTTTGTCCTGACTTACCTAGAAAATTATTTAATTCAATTTTACTCAGAAAACTCAGCAGAGCAATAAATAGCGTTGGAATATGCACTTCGGAGAACTTTTGCATTTCTTAGCACTTATTTTACGCAGATCCGCATAATTCTTCGTACGCTGTTCAATCGGATAGATCCCATCAGCCTATTACATCAATTGATAAGATAGTTCCAGCATTAGTGTAGACTATGGTCAACATTGCGACAGGGTAGACCCAGTTGAACTGCATTGGTAAAATTAATTCATACAAATATACACATACGAGTAATTATTTTTATTATAAATTACAAATTTTTTTTTTCCAAAACAACACAAACAAATAGACCTCTGGGGTCTATCTTAGTATGTCATGGCCTGAGATTTGATCAACGCGGTATTAATAGTTAAGTTATAATCGAGTTGATGTATTGTTCTTTCAGCTTACGCTTTATGTTTTTTACTATTCATTGAGTCTCTAATGCTAAGTTGCACAACATACTTATTGTTGCTCAATTGCACACACATAATAATTATTGGCAAGCTCAATGATGCGCGTCAATCGAGTTCCAGTAAGTTTCCTTTTATTTGTACCAACATTGTATGTATCTGTGCGTGCCAAATAAACTAGCTTTGTTTCTCTCTTTACATTAAATTCTATGTTTTGGCCCAATAAGGTCCAACCCACCATGGTACTTACGATATCAGTTACGTGATATGTCCTTACAGGGCGATTATAATCAACAATTCATTCCGAGAGCATCCAGTCCCCGGCGACTGCTCTATACTAGTAATCCCAACATAAATCCTCCAAGTAAAGACAAATGACTCGACCTTTTTTTCCTTTGGATTCCCGTAGGATAAAGGGTACCAACAAATCCTTAGCAAGGCGTCTTTTAATGGAATGATTACGCATTCCAATCCAANAGAAAAAAATCAAAATTCGAAATTAGAATTTCATTTGTTTATCCTATAAATGAAATTAATCACTGTTTTGAGACAAATGTGTATTTAGGGTTGGAGTACGTTTCTCGTTTAAAAACTAAAATTAGCGCTTGTCTTTAAACTTTTTGTTTCTTATTTCATTTACTGTGACTTTGGGACGTCTGAAAAAACTTTTTTTTCTAAAACATATGGATACTTCGCCCGCAGAAGCCGCCCAAGTGGTGGCATTGCTGGATTCTGGACTTAGTCAGCGTGTTGTGGCTGCAAGATTGCATCTAAGCTTATCATCTGTTCATAGAGTCTACAAACGCTATCGGGAGACTGGTTCGTTCACGCGCCGTTCAGGATCTGGCAGGAATCGGGTCACTTCTGAGCGAGATGATCGATTTATTGTAACAACCTCTTTACGAAATCGACGCCTTAACGCTTTTCAACTGCAGCAGCAGCTTCGCGTTGTACGAAGAGTAGCTGTAAGTGACTCTACAATAAGAAGAAGGTTGAAGGAACGCGGATTGGCACCGCATAAGCCAGCGAATGGGCCGAAATTAACTGCAGACCATCGAAGAGCGCGCCTTAACTTTGCACGCGAGCACCTAACTTGGTCATACCTTCAGTGGAGCAAAGTACTGTTTTCTGATGAGTGTAAAATTATGCTGTATGGTAACGACGGAAGGAACAAGGTCTACAGAAGAGATGGAGAACGCTTTGCACAATGCTGCATTGAAGAAAAGGTCAGCTATGGTGGCGGTTCGTGGACGGTTTGGGGAGGAATCAGCGCCGACGGTAAGACAGAACTTGCCTTTGTATCTGGGCCACGGCTGCCTGCACTAAACTCTCATCGGTACATCGAACAGTGTCTTGAACCTCATGTGATGCCCTATGCACATTTTATTGGCAACGACTTCATATTCATGCACGACAATGCTAGAGCTCACACCGCGGGCGTCGTACGAGATTATCTTACCGAAGTCGGTATCTCCATTATGGTATGGCCAGCAAGAAGCCCGGACATGAATCCCATTGAACATCTATGGGATGAATTAAAGAGACGAATTCGAGCAAGAGATCCAGCCCCAGAAACACTTAGCCAGCTGCAAAATGCAATCCAAGAGGAATGGGATAATATACCACAACATGTGATCGTGACTCTCATCCGATCGATGAAGAACCGTATGGAAGCAGTAATAAGAGCTCGCGGAGGGAATACAAGTTATTAAATAAACGTTTCTTACATTTTTTTTCATTTACGCGTGTTGTTTTACCCATTTCCTTCATATTCCATACAGGGTAAAAATTACTCATTATACAAAATACGAAACCTATGAAGACTTAATTTGAATTTAGAACATTAACATTAGGATTTAAAAACCTCATACTACTCACTATTAAATGACATTTTACATTTATTCCTAAATATACACATTTTTCTGATAATCCTTATCAAATCATAAACTGCGAGGTGTTTCGATTTTTTTGATGAGAAGTGTATTTATATGGATCTTTATAAACAAGAGAAAGAACACTAAAATGATGATGATGATTGTCTTGATTTCTTTCATTTATTAATTAAACTTAGACTTGGTAAAAGACTACTGAATTTGTCAAAACAGTGTTGCGATCTCTGCAGCTAACGGGTTTGTAGTCCTTATCGTATAATAATAATAAGGCAATTACTATTCTTTCCGATACAGTGCAGAATCGAAAGACAAAAATATATAAACACCTCTCAATCGATATAATAAAAAGATAGAACAACATACGAGTAATGAACCCTTTGTCCTAAAACTTTAAATAAATAAAATAATCTTTAATTCGGATAAGCAACATCCACATGGGTTAGTAAACAAAAAGATAACTTATTCCTATGTTAGTAAACTTATAATCTATTTAGAAAGTAGGCTGTTGTAGGAAATGCATCTCCGAACAACATCACCTAACAAAGGAGAATCAAACCTCCCCGCTATGGTTTTGAGGATGGAGTTGGAGCTGACCCGCACTCTACAGAGCAAAGAGGCAGATTTATGTCTGACAATGGCTTGGAAGCCATCGACGTGTGCTTGTGCAAACATACCTGATGGACTACAGAACCGGGGCAGCCCCATCAACATCCTGAACCCGTTATAATACTGGACCCGTAGGTTTAAAGCCTGTGTGACTAAAATCAATTCAGAAGTGTTAACAAAGAACGAAACTTTTGTCAGCTTCTCTACAGCACCACTTAACAACTTCAAAAGCTTAACTAGATATTCTTTATTGTAATATTCATGTCCTCCCCTTTTGGTAGGACATTCATTACAATGGAACTAAATACGCATAATGAACGTCGCCTCGCGTTCTATTTTAGCAGTTTTACAAGTAGATAGGATCACGCGATTTATGAATCCATTGTCTGAACCAACTATTCTCATTTACGTCTACAAGTTGGGCGATGCACCTGAATATATAGACGATTTTTGTTTTAATTCATCCTTTTGCTGCTATTGTAAACTGTTTGTATTTCTTTGTTTACAGCTCCGTAAATTTCTGCGTAATTGAATGCAATTTAGATGGTTATCGCTTTGTAAAACTTTGTACGTTGAAAGGTATATTTGAGATAAGTTACAGAGCGAAAAACACTAAAACCTACAGTATGTCATGGAGCTTTTAAGTAAATGACAGCCGCATCAACTGCCTGCCAGATAAACTATAGAATAAAATAATAACGCACATTTTCGGCCACGTGTAGCTCCATCCATCGCGGTAATTGCTGACAGGCGGAAGATAGCTGGAGAGTTATGACGTCACATAACGTGCTAATGACGTCATAACTGCATTGCCCCGGGGCCGGGCGCGCGCTGACTTACGCCTCTCTCTGGCTGCAATGGATGCGATGCAATTTACTAAGCAAATCCTGCGCGAGACATTTTAACTGGTTTTACACCTTGCCATTAAAGGCACGTAATGACATTACGTGATAAGTGCACCTGATAGCTGATACTGGTGTCATTTTTTTGTCTCCCTCTGTAAAATAAAGTGGTAATAGTCATGCGTGCTGAATGTTAAAGATTTTTTATTGGAACAGATGCTTGAAAGCCATTGGTGCTACATTTAAAATAAATATTTCTGCACTGTCTTGTTTTGAATATAAACTGATACAGTAGCGATACGGATAGCGTTACAAATATAGCAATAATTTATTGATATGCGAGTTCATTTGCAAAAGGAACAGGTTAATTAAGATGAGCAATTTATGAGCACTTTTCTCAACGGTGCGAAGAGTACGATATTTTACGAAGATATACGGTGGATTCTAGTATATGTATGGTGATAGTAAGTATTCCCAGCAGTCGATGCACCTTTTTATTTTCAAAAGCAACTAAAATAAAAAATCTTCCAATATGCAAGCATCGTCTAACCCCCAAACGCTGACACGAAAAGTGCATAACACTTTGACAAATAACACATTCGGTACAAAATAGTTGGTGTGCACATCGAGGGCTATTCTGTGCAATAAACGTCAGCCGTCAGGTTGAGCCACTATAAATCTACCTCGTCGCTGGTTCCCTTCATGAATCACCCGACCAAACGCCAACTTTTCTACTACTTCCATTTCGTAAGGAAGAGTTGACATTTTTCGTGTTTAAAAGTAAAATAGATGCGCTGTGTATTTGGATGCGAGTGCCTTGCTTGTTGTGAAATAATTTTTAGAAATTTTGTTTGCTCAAAAACTCGTATGTCATTAACAAATATGTAAAAATGTGCACTACATTAAAAGTACTGTTAATTTAAATTACTGCATTTTTTCAACTTGTTTATTATTCTACTGCTGCTATTATTGTAAGTCATGAACTCCAAATTACTTCGCATGAATTAATTTGACAGCAAAAGTACTGTTTTTACATTCTAGGTATGTTGATTCAAATTAGCACTATAGAGCAAGCCAACTAGCTTTCTTGAATAGGTAAAAAATGCGTCAATGGCTTATTTTGAAGATACAATAGTTTAACAGAAAAAGTTTAGAAAGAGAACATTGGCTGTGAGGCGGTTTTATAAACCTAACTTAAAATAATTCGCTCGAAATTTATTACGCGTATTACTAAAGAGTTCGAACCCGTAGAAGCACACTGCCTAATAGTATCAACTTTTGCCAGATAAATCAGAAGGTTTGTTTGACCAAGACATTACCGGTAAAGCTATTGTAGTTTAATCACCATTTTTCATCCAAAACAGTTCGAAACGGTTGTAGGAAATGGAAAATAACTTCAATAATTCAATTTTATGAGGAAGTAAAATAGCTGGCACGTCATGCTCTTTTACAACTCGCATAAAACTATAATATTTCTAGCTTAATGCCTAAAGTAAGCATACAATAGGAATTCACGCAATGCAATTAAATCCGCCCCCCACTGTGGGGTTGAAGCCCCAGTTTTCGTACCAAGCAACTTTTATTTAATTGGAAATTTATATTTTTATTAGCTTTTGCCCGCGACTTCGTACGCGCATATACCGTTTTTCCCGTTCCCGTAGGAATATCGGGAAATCCTATCTTAGTGCTCCTCTGCGGAACTTATTTCAGCTTTTTATGACCAGTAGTTTCGGCTGTGCGTTGTCTGTCAGTCACTCATCAGTAACGGACGAATATATATAAAGATCGATTGCTGATAAACTTCAGAGCCTCTAAAAAAAGTACGGTACATCTTCTGTTACTAATCAATAATAAGTAATTATAGAGAAGTAAATAGTTCGTGCTTGTTCAACGTTTGTAGAAAATGTTTTTCCGGAATCTCCCCAGGATAGCAAGTTACTCTTTGCCAATCGTTTCTTATTTTATTCATTTCTAGAAATTAATTTACTCCAACAGTAAAAGTCGATGAAAAGACGGTGTAAACTAAACAATAAAATTAATTGAAAAATTCAAAGAACTCGTGTTAAAAGTAGTTACGCTAGGAAATGCACTGATTGTTACTCCTACTACAATTTATTTACTATTAGGAAAGAGGAACACTTATAAAAGCATTACTGAGACTTGCTTATAATGAGTTGTTTCACCCTCCAAGGCTTATAAACGCTACGGAAAAAAGATTACGAGCTGCCGGCATTCAGAATATGTGCTATTAACATACTGACTGAATATCTGATAAAGGGCGTTTGTGAAAATTTAGTGGATGCCCGGTAATAACTGGATCGGCGATACGATCGCGTCGACACGCCCCACCGCGCGCCTTTACATGTATGCCAGTGTGCATACACTGCNCCGGTAATTACTGGATCGGCGATACGATCGCGTCGACACGCCCCACCGCGCGCCTTTACATGTATTCTAGTGTATGCGTATGCAGATGCACCAAGGAGGAATTAGGTTTGTACGAGTTCAAAGTAATAAAGGTTGAAGAAAAACTGGCACTTTACATTCGAAGAGTAACTGTACTTATTAAGTATGATGTGGGTAGTGTACCTAGACTTTTTTTCACGTATAAACACTTTTTATATTAGGCTAAAATAATTTTAAAATAAAATATTATGCATAAACACAAAAAAGGGAGAAAATTTTTACAGGGTTTCAAAAAGTTCTCTACGCTCGCGCTGTCAGTTGGAGAAGAGCCCAAAAGGCTCACTGCCAACTTTTTTTTAACAATATGAAATCATCAAATAACTCCTTCCGCTCTAGGCAGAATGGAAGGGAGTGTCAGACTCTTACTGACTAAAGCCCATCCGTGTTCCTCCAAATGCCTTTTGCGTTCCAGGGCCGCGGTAACTCTTGCGAACAAATACCGCAACCCTGGCAGGAGACATTGAGACACCGTTTTTTTTTTTAATAAGTCAACCAACCGCTTATATCTTGTGAATCTAAGCAACCTGTAAAATACACTATGTAAAATGCACTGTCTCAAGCCCACATCCTTCTTGGCGTAGACCCGTCACCGCCGGCGACAGGACATGACACCAAACAAGATCACTTCACGTACCAAGTTTTCTCCTGTGTATTTTCCAACAGTATGTTAAACACGAATGAGTCACCGAGTCCACATTCGCCGCCTTGCGTCGCATAATCTCGCGTGTCGCTTCTGTTACACTGCACTTACAACCCTTTGCCTGTCCGCGATGAGAATCTAGCTTATGTGCATTTTATTATCGAACTTATTTTATTGCAAGAATGCAGAAAGTTTGTAATGAGGTATTTTAAGTTAAGTTTAAAGCCAGACATACAGTTTGCATGTAAATAATTTCAGGGATTTTTATTGAGACTATATTTCTAATAAATATCAAAAATCTAATACCTACGCTAAATTCAGTTTGACATTCAAGTTAAAAAAAATGTGTACAAAACATTTACCTACCGCAATCCCCTAGAGACACGAAATTAAAAAATAAAATTCAGATCGCAATCTGCATAAAGTAAAAAACAGCACGGATCGTATATCACATTAAGTTCTTATATTATATATACTCAGTTGAAAAATACATATATCTTGGTTGAAATAAAAGATGCTACAGATAATAATATGCCATGACTCCGCAAATAATTTGTCATACCAGATTGTGCTATCTCCAATTAATTTTCTTTATATTCTTCGATAATTAAATAACGTACTGTTGAGGTGTTTCACCCATGGAACACTTAACATTACTACAACCTCTAAGGTATTTAACGTTTTTAGCGATGCAGATGGTCGGATGTTGTCATGATTCCACGAATTCTTGTACCGCCGCTAAATGTTTTAATTAACCCGTGTTTAATCTCGACTGCCAAAAAGATCCAAAAGCCTATTTTTTTTTATTTCGGCACCAACGTCTCGGCCACTTGTTGCCACTTCCCACGCAAGCGATCTGCATACATTTGCAGGCTCTTTCATCCTCGTACTTAGCATAAAACAAGCCCGACACCAAGTCATTATGCAGTCTCGGATTTCGAAGTACGGCTGCATAAATTTACGCCATTATCAAAATATCGTGAATGAAACAAACCGAGCATGAAACGGATTTAACCAGTTTAGGGGTCATTAACGCACGCAATGCGTATTGTTCTGTGCTTATTTGCACGTACGCGTCCGTCGGGTTAGTACGAGTGGAAACTGACGCATTATGATGAATGTTCCAAATTAATAAATATGTAATTAAAGGCAAATTAGAGCGTCCATAAATTTGTAGAATTAGTATTTGAATTTGGGAAATAATAATAGAAGCGTTGTTAAGCGTGTAATTTTCATGGCTATTAGCTTCTTGTCGTCACGCAAAATTAAACTGGCGTGGACGAAAAATGTTAATTTGTTTAAGTCCCCTCATCAGAGCAGTGTAGGGCGCTTGAGATGTAAAGATGTCGGCGCCCACACAAATCCTTTGCTCGCTTGACCTAAGGGATCCGTGATTCCACCTCAAATATTTGGCACATTTCACCACGAGCGTTTAGATCAAAGAGCATTGAGCAATGACCGTCAAAAACACTCATTGTTAGCTCCCTTTGATGATCAGTACTCGAGGTACCTTCTCCATTATTATGAACGCCGCTCGAGGCGCCGGCCTCCCTAACAATTCACTCAAATACTTAGCTTGAGATAAACAGACGAAAATTCGGCTGAGATATACCCGAGCGGCTCTCTTCACTAAGTCCAATGTTTACGAAAGAGGATGATTTTATGCCGTTACTATTATTCACTTAAATGTTATTTCAAGTAGATGTTTAAATAGATGAGTATCTTATTATTGTCAGAGTGAGCTTGTCGTTGAGCCTGTAAATAATACTACATTATCATATATCTATAATAATATTGCCTGTTCAGATATCTCTTTAATGCAATAAAAAAAAGATTTTCTTTAGATTTATCGAGTTTTTTCATCACAACGCTTAGAAAAAACATATTAAAGATGGCTGATGTAAAGAACACCATGAAATCATCAATTACATTCCCAAGTGGGACCGAAACTGTCACCAGCATTACAAACACATTACAAAAGCAATCAAACGACTAATTACATCGCCAGCTGTATTGTTACAGACCCTAACACCATTATCCTTAGATATCGTTTTAAGCACTGATCGAATTTCACTAAATCCCTATAAGACAATGAATATTCATATGTGTTTAGTGGAGGTATTACTTAGCTCAACGCGTCGAGCCGCTCAATTCCGCCGATCGCGCAATTTGGACGCCATCTCAGGAATTATGCTCAGTCAAACAGGTTCCGTAATAAAATTAATGCTCCTGATAAAGTGACCAAACAGTAATTACGTCTTAAATCCCTCAACGATAGTTTAGTTTAGATCATATTATCAAGTCGTTAGTTTCGCCACGGCTCTATTGATACCCTGTTGTTATCTGTACCAATTTAATGG
The DNA here is from genome assembly GCA_002192655.3 of Mamestra configurata. Lineage (NCBI taxonomy): Eukaryota > Metazoa > Arthropoda > Insecta > Lepidoptera > Noctuidae > Mamestra > Mamestra configurata. The sequence continues at coordinate 4,773 of NDFZ01001579.1, read as the reverse complement.
TAGCAAAATTTGAGCAGAGTAATTTTCTATTGCTATGTAATGAATCAAATAAAATTTGCTAAATTAATTACGTGGAGATACCAGAGAACTATGTCAAGGAGTTAATTTTGTAGGTAAGTTTATTAATCTGAAATATAGCGCTAAATAATTAACTCTCGTCTGAATCAACGTGTCTCAATATTTAATACAAAATTACAGATGAATATTAAAATGGGCTTCATTAATAATATACGCAACGTTCTGAGAGCACGAATTAATATTCGATGTGCTTATGATAAATAAAACAAAATCATTTCTGAGTGAAGACGATTTTGGCGCTTTTGTGTTTGCTTTGTTTCGTATCACGATTGCCAGGTGGCGACAATTCCAAACTTTTCAATGGGGGCCGTCCTCTAATTAATTCTTGCTTGTAATTCTCGGAGACTCTATTCATTTTAAGTCTCGAGCTTGGAGTGTACTGCCATAACTCATTAAAAATTTCAACCAGAGAAGTATTCGCGAATGTTATTATAAATTCCGCTCCGTACGGAACGCACAGCGCCGCTTAACTTCACCACAGTTTACGTGTACCTAACGAAATTCGTGTCATTTTATAAAATTTCGGATGATTAAAAACTCTGGAGGTTTGATAACGAACGCTGCTGAAAGCAAACTGAAACCAGAACAAGCATTCCGATGAATATTTGAAAATGTTTCGTTAACTTTGCCATAACGTTACCACAGAGCCCAGTATTCAAATAACTAAGGCATGTAATACAAACAGTTATTTAACCAAAACAAAACCTGAATTAATTGATTGAATCTGAAACCTTTATAGGTTTAGGTCCGGTTTGTTTAGGCTTCTGGCTCAAGTTTCACACATAACTCAACCACCAAATAGCTGTGGATCAGGACTACAAATTGGTTGTAATAGCCGATACAAAACTGAATGAACATTATAATTGTATTTAAAGTAAAACACAGCAAGGGTATATGTTGAATAATTTGTGGTCTATTATGTTTCAGTAATAGATTTTCGTCAGCTAAAGTTTATACGCCAATTATAAAAGTACTAGCCAGAGGTCAGTTTTTGTCTCTGTGTATAAATAGTTAAGACTTACAATGACCTAATAGCTTGAAACATAGTATCAAAAAACGGAATACAAATAACTTCATCGCGTTCGAGTCCACAAAATGTTTCACATCGAAGCCGCACGCAGCAAAGTTCTTAGGAAACCTAATCAACTCCCCACGTTCAGCAAAACAGGTTCTTTGTGCTCGTATAACCTAGATTCTTTAGAAATTAACCAAGAGCCGTTGAGTGAACTAATAAAGAGAATAAAGACATAGGACAGGTCGGATTGAAGTGTGTTCACGACGTCATAAACTGTTTTTAAAGCCAATCTGTGTCGTTTTATCGTGCGGTCCACGCCTGGCTTGTGAGTACAGCCTAAAATATGACGTGAAATCTCAGCAGAATTACGCACTTAATGTTAGACGTCTAATATATCACCCGAGCTGTTTGTAAGGTCGTAAATTGTGTAATGGATAAATGTCAACTGTTAGAAGGTGGCTATAAAGATGTATGGAGGTATTGTGTAGTGTTTCAAGCTAAGTTAGCCTGTCATGCATGCATGACTTTGTTTCAAGCATGTCGAAGATTCATTCTATATCGTTCTAAAATGAAATCCTCATAATATCAGTTATGCATTGTTGCAAACTTATTTACCATCAACATTTTAGGGTCATATTTCAGATTCCTAGTAAGCATAGTCTGTAACTTCCTAACTTCGCAATAAAGATGTCAGATATCAGTTTTTCAGTCACAATATAATGATAAATTACGTCTTTTATCGCCTCAGGAAACCTAGCAAATAATTTTATTGTTCCTTGGATATTAAAAGAATAGAAATACTCTTTATTATACCTACATATAGAAACTTAATATTCTAACTGGCTTGAATCAATATCGTTTCAGAAAACAATAACAATAATTCTCAGAATATACCTCAAGCTCATTCTTATTCAAGCGGCCTATCGTTTAATCAATCTAATTCTAAGGTTAGCATAACTAGCGGATCGGTTGCGAATACTAGATATCCACTCAAATTACGTGCCTCAATGCTTTCATTGTAAACAGAACCTACTGTTGGTATAAAGGGGTGCGCACATCGAAGACGTCTTTTGGCGAAGCTATAGCGATATATCTTATTTTAACATAAAGTATATCAAACTTGAAACACTGAACTGAACTTGAATAACATTGTTTTTTTTCATCAAAAGGGTGGACCCTATTCTTGTTCCAATCTAGCCTTGTTTATAGACTAATAAATAATTTAATTATTAAATATTATATAATTTGTCTTTACTAAAAATATGTCCAACTAGCTTTTGCCCACGACTTCGTACGCCCATGTCCCGTTTTTTCCCGTCCCGTCAGAGTTTCGGGAAATCCTCTTAGTGCTCCCCTGCACTCCCCAAGGAACCTACATGCCAAATTTCACTTTTTTTCTACGACCAGGGGTCCTACTATGAAGTCTTAAAACGATCATGATTCCGCTCTAAGAGGGAGACGAAGCTATACATAGCGAATAGCTCTGTTCCGTTTACATGATCGGAATTGGATCGCAGTAGCACGTCATAATAGGGCTGCTGTAGTTTCGGCTGTGCCTTGTCTGTCAGTCACTCATTCACTCAGCCAGTAACGGAAGAATTTTATATATATTGATAAATAGATGGCACTTCTCTTATTGTCTCTATTAAGGCACAAACCACTTTTTCGAACACTAAACACTAACTCGAACGGTTTTGTTCTTCTAAGTCTTCTCACTATTCCGGCCGGTCCGGCCCTGGTTAAATCCATGGTCCGGAGCGAGGAGGCTTGGGAAGCGGTCACCTCCTTTTGCGAAGCATTAATGCTAGCGAAGGAACAGGCGGACCGATCCAGGGAGACACAAGACCTTCACCCCAACCGCCGCTACAGAAGAAGACGTCCCGGGCGTCGGGAGTCGCAGGGTGATCCCCGGCCACGGTAGCCGCGGGCCTGCGGACGGCATCCGTGGTCGAGAAGCTGGATGACAAAGTGTTCACTTTGCTATCGCGTGTAGTGTGCACAGATCTATTAACTTGTTTAGTTTTATGATTTAACACACTACTAACAAACACTGAGTGATCAAAGTGGTGTTCTGTAGTACTCAGTTAATTAAATTGTCTGCATAGTATTTTGTGACATTTAAATGTATGTCTCATGCAAAAAATTTTACCCATTTTGTATATTGTTCAATCAAGTACGAGTCATTGCTAGCCAATGACAGAGCTTTCCTGGTGGCTACATAATAGATCGGCATAAAGTAGAGGAAAAAGTTAGATTCACTGGCAACACCAAATCCTTACGATAATAACCCACACTAACTACCTATATTAAACCTTCCAGTTCATTATCCAGAATATTAAAAGGCACAAAACTGTATTTTCGCCATCCATTAGCACATAATAACGTTCAATTTAGCATAACCGCTCGTTAGGCGGCTACACTTTCAATTTAGTAACAATTAAAAGGTACTAAAAACGTAAATCGCTAAGACATGCAATATGCGAATTATGACATTGGCGGGTTCGCTGGCAGGGCTCAACGATCATATAGGTAGCTGGACACAGGGGTGGCAGGCTGGGTTTTATTTTGAAAGAGCTACTGCCCGCGGCTTCGCCCGCGTTAATGTCGAAAATTATCCCAAGGGAACATACTCCCGGGATGAAAAGTATCATATGTGTTATTCCAGACTATAATCAACCTATGTCCCAAATTTCATCAAGATCCATTCAGCCATTCTTACGTGAAAGCGTAACATACATCCATACATCCAAACATACAAACTTACGCGTTTATAATTTATAAGGATTGACATTGATTTGACGGTTGTAGTGGAGAGAGTTTGTTGAAATGACGTACACTCTTGAGCAGCATAGAGGCGTCAGGTTCAGGCACCCGTCAATACGCTTATGTTTTCCGGCATTAGTTAAATTTCCCTGTTTACTTCAAAGTTATGTTTTCAAAAGGACCTCTCGCCTAAATGGCGGCGTAATCTATGATGTGTTGTTATAGTGAATTTAAGACTTTTTTTTAACCGACCTCAAAAAAGGAGGAGGTTCTCAATTCGACAGATTTTTTTTTACAGTGGACAATGTGGACTCCTGAAAAAGAAACAACCTCATACTCATCTACTAAGTTCATGGTAAGCCATATCACAGAATACGCGTTTGATCATGGAGCTCTTTCATTTCTTCATCAAGCGGATATTTCACGTTCCAGGAAGCTCACATAATGTCTACATGTCATTGATGTTGTTTTGCAATTTGCACTCAATACGTCCCAGTGACCTATAAAACGCAAGTTATTAAAAGTTCCCCGCCTATTTCCAATTTCCCACTCACTTGTCAGTGACAGCCCTAAGCCGCACGAGAACCCTCCGGTACGACGTAATGGCGGCGATTACAGCCCACCCGACTGTGGGACCGACTCCACTATTTGTCTAAATTCACTTAAAAACGGTTGCATGTTGCCTAATGCACGTGTGTTTGTATTAGCTCTGATCATACGTAGATGATGTGTATGAAGATGTTTTGAAGTAATTGCTGTCGCATGTTGAGGGTTATATGTGTAGTGCTGTTTAGGGACTCACGTATGTCTGATTGTACGAGGTTATCTCTGAAAGTACTGGTTCGATTACAAAAACTCTTTTTGTGGTATAAAGCAAGTTTGAGTGTCATTGGGTAGGTACATTTACCCCGAAAAAA
>NDFZ01001577.1:0-14321 GCA_002192655.3 Mamestra configurata | reverse complement strand
TTGGGATCGGATGACCGTGTGTGAGTTGTCCCAAGATATTATTATTATTATTATTATTATATTGGCGTGGAAAACCTGAACCTGAACTTCCATAAGTTCATTATGTAGGTACTATTCGCTAGATTTTGTTATGCTATCTGTGCTTTCAACATTTCTTCTAATTAATTATTTATTTATAAGAAAAAATTGGGAAGCCCGCTTTTACTATATTGCGTTTTGATACTTTTTATTAAAAAAATAACAAAAACGTAATTAGGGTTTAAGGTAAAAAATATTGATATTAATTTACATTTGAAAATATCAATCAAAACATTTCACTATAACTCAAATATTTCATATTCAAAATCATTTATTTGGTTTCCTCATTCCCAAGCCCAACCCAAAACACAGAAACTTACTAAAATAGCTCAATTACGCAAACATTCACAAAATTTAAACGCTTCGGAACAAAACGTACGTCACATCAGCAACCAATCCCAAGGGCGCCCCCGAATAACATCACTAAAGTTATCACACGATTCGTTGCGCCCGTGCTAATGAAATTAACCCCCATTTCGGACGAAATGGAGACACAGGAGTGAATTTGTAACAGAGACTCAACCTCATAAAGTCGCGCGGGGGCAAAGTACGGTGACGCAGGAGGTTTCGTGGGTAAGATTTCGAGTTTAAACATGCTACAGACGGGAAAAGCTTCTTCTAACTAATTTATGTGACTGTTCCTAAATTATCTTAGGCTGATATNAAAGCTTCTTCTAACTAATTTATGTGACTGTTCCTAAATTATCTTAGGCTGATATTTTTTTTTCAGCGTTCTCTGTGGTTCTGTGCATTGCAACAGCTACACTGCAATCGCCAACTCGCCCCTCCCCTCGGAGAGGTCTTTGTTCAGCAGTGGACGTCTTTCGGCTGAGATAATGATAAAATTTTCATTTTTCATAAAATTAACCTACAACTTCTTTTAAAGTCGGCTTCCCCCAAGGTTGTGTAGCCAATCACTCAACCACTGCGCCAACAGTGTCGTCAAATTAACTATGAGTTCAGATATCCATTAATTTTACTGCCTGGATTCACAAACACTTAAATCACGCTTTTCAACGAAAAATAAAACGAAGAACTACAAAATATTTCAAATAATTATGAGGGTCTGAATTAGTGGTGTCGTTCACTTTATTGGTTTAAGCGTATTATAATTCAAACTAATGAAATTCTATGTTCACTTGCAAATCTGACGTGACAATCCTAAAACGTCTGTGTAGATGTCGGGGATATATATATAAATAGCTAGGATGGCAAACTTTCTTATCGATCAACAATAGTATGTAGGTTGTACCTATTGCCACGATTGTTCCAAGTTCGGACTCTGTCGACTCTCTACTCCTGTACCAGTTCGCTGTAAGGCTGGTAATGAGTACGAAATACTGGTAATGAGATGTTCGTTACAACATACGTGTCGGACTGACTGGTGTTATTAACGGAATAGAAGCACATAACTGTTGGCTTTGTTGCGTAGTAATGTCTTTATATGCTGGCTAGTTTTCTTTTGTTTCTTACCAAACTGTTGTTTTTGGTACTGGTGGAACGAATGGAAATTGGCTGTTTGAGCACAAAGACCCTTGCGTACAACAATTTCTGTACAGGTCATTAAGATAATTTTTCACCCAAAAAGTTCTACTGTAGATAGGTAACAAGTGTAAATGTAATATAATAAGACATTGAATAATAAATTTTAGCTTTTTAGTTCCGAATTTCAGCGATAAAAACGCAGTATTCGATTATTTGCTTAATAAACTGTGAAGCTTACTCATTAAAGGTAAAATACTTAAGGATACTTGGAGAGTTATTTCAGCCCAAAGAAAACACATAAAAACGTGACATAAAAACCTTAATAAAACCTGAAACACCACATAACAATAACAAAGTAAAATAATATTCATCATTTCTTTTCAAAAATATTTCAAGACGCCATTACTTGGTATTAACGTCATACTTAATCGTGAGCTGTTATTCTAAATTAAGTCAAGATGTTGATGAGTAGCTTAAATATGAATAAAAGAGAATTAATTAGTAAGTTGGATGCCGTAAGGAAAACAAATATTCAACGTTTGAATAACAGATTAGCTGGAGGCAAGAGCGTGTGGGAGTAAGGCGGTACGCACACTGGTGGTACTAATGTTATATTGCAACAAAACATTTTCTACAAATAAACTCAAGTACTAAGTCCTCTTGAAGGAAACTTCCACCACTCCACTCGACTCAGTCGCCATGACAACGGAAAAAAACGCTCGAATCTAGGTGTTAATGCCAGTAAATAAAAAGCTATCACTGTTACGAATAGTCAGGAACCAGAAAATCTGACACCATTTTTGTTAAGGGGTACAGTGTTACCCAGTAACTGTGTTGTGGAGTTCAGTAGAAAGTCACCACATGCAAAATACTAATACTCAGCTGCATCCAATTTGACTTGTTTGCAAAACGCAGACTGACTGGCTCTTTATTTAAGACAGTTTATTAAAAACTAAATTTAAAAAAAGGATATGCTAAGCTAAAAAATAAGTATTACTATTGCAAAACTATTTATTAGTGTAACCACAGACCACTTTTCTGGGAAAATAATAATTAAATCGCTTCTCGTGTAGTCAACAAAAATAACAAATCATATCGAAGTAACACTGTGTTGCAAATAAACAACAATAGCGAATAGTGTGTAATCCGCCTAATCGGATTTTTTCAGATTAATTAAGCTTTACCTTGGACGTAAACGTAATTCATGATCATCTCAAAGGAACAAACTTTGTCTAAGTTACTGTTTTGTTTTTATTTTTCTCTGATTTGATCTTTTTCTGTTTCGTTTTATTTATGATTAATTTATACTGTCTAAGTGAGAGAGAGAGAGGAGCTCGTGGCTAAATAATAACAGCCGCACGGGGTCGATCTTTAAGGTTAAGCAACGCTTGCCCAGGCCGGTCTGTGGATGAGTGACCATCTTAACAAACCGAGCCTCCACCGTGCCCCGGAAAGCACGTGAAGCCGTTAGTCCGGCCTGTAATTTGTAGATTTTTGGCAGTCTTACCAATAAGTACCGTGCCACCCGGTTAATGGGTTATGGAGATCTGGAATGCAGCAACTCTTGTAATCAGGTGAATCCAGTTTGACTGGAAGCCGACCCCAATATAGTTGGGAAAAGGCTAGGCCGATGAATTTCAGGCATGATGAAAATGTCTTACTGCTGGGCAAAGGGGTCATCATAGGCTTCCATTCTTCCCGGTAGGCTGCCTTCATTGGTCAATCTGTCTTAAATGCCTCTAAGTTGTTACGGCAGCGTTTCCTAGGCCTCCCTTGGATACTTAAATATAATAGAACACTAACGGGCTCGAAAGATGTTGCCCTGCCTTTTTTTTAAAGGATGGGGAATCATCAAATGACTCCTACCGCTCTGGGCGAAGCGGAAAGGAGTGTCTCTTTGCGTTCTAGGGCAGCGGTGACTCTTTCGAATAAATTCCGCAGCCTTGGCAGGCTCTGGCCTTAACCTTATTTTTTCGTAAGAAAATAAATTCTATAACCCGATTGCAGCCCCATCTCTATTTCTTATGGTGAATCTTAACCATTCAAGGATCACACTCAAACATTTATTATTATTATCGAACCGGCCAGCCGGCATTCTTCTGTATCTGTGGTACAGAATAAGTAATTATTCATTTTAGTATGCTTACCTAATTATAGATCAAAATATTTTGAAGAGCATTCAAGAATTTCTGACAAAAGACATTCAGGTTAAAATTCAACAATTTCCCCATTTCCTCAATTCCAGTCCGTTTTAAAAACTTCACAAAATGCACTCTATTGTTGGCGTCTTTATTCAAAAGTTGGGGTGCCAAATTAATTATAAATTTCCCTATTTTGATCCCGAAAAAAGTTTTTCTAATCTCTCTTTGAAAAAAACTGATCCATTAGATCCCTTTCAATTTTGTTTGACGCCTTCATCGCAAAGATGTATTGTGTCCATTGGGGGAATAATGTAATGGATTTCTACAGAAAAATCCATTATTTTATTGGTATTGTATTTTTGATGTCGTCGAAGATATTAAAATACGAAAGTGGCTTTGATCGAAGATATTTCATCTTTTTTTTTCATTTCGATGAATGTTGATAGATTTTCAATTAGTTTAGTGATAAATGAAAATCTATCATTCTATCTATTTTCATTTATCACTAGCTTGAACTTGAGAAAGTCAACGCTTTAATTTTCATTTTATGAGATTTGTGCGAAGACAAATTATTTATACATCAGTTACTGCCATTCATTCTTAGTGATTGATCTGAAATAAATTATTATACTTCACCTTCAAAAAACTCGAACTAAATATATGTTATTATTATTATTATATTAATAACTTAATTAACACATCGCAATGATTTAAAAAAAAAATGGCCAAGTGCGAGTCGGGCTCGCGTGCAATGTGTTTCGCCTGAATTTCATTTTTTGTTAGATGTTATTTTAACACTATAGACTTTGTNCACCTTCAAAAAACTCGAACTAAATATACGTTATTATTATTATTATATTAATAACTTAATTAACACATCGCAATGATTTAAAAAAAAATGGCCAAGTGCGAGTCGGGCTCGCGTGCAATGTGTTTCGCCCGAATTTCATTTTTTGTTAGATGTTATTTTAACACTATAGACTTTGCATAAGTTTTCCCGTAATCTTTAGGTATAGAACTATTATCCGCAGTTTTCGTCAAAATTTTAGGCTCACTAGCTAATGTAATTATTCGTCTAATTTCTTGAAAAACTTCAAAACTATTTATTTTAAAATTATGAAAACATATATTTTGCTTGCTTTATAACTTTGGAGTACATAAAAAAGAGTATTCTATTCTATTCTAAATACAATTCGTGTCTTCTCACAGTGTGTTTATTTTGCCTTAGTTGCGGACATGCCAGGGCATGCCAGGGCCATAACAAGGGNCTAATTTCTTGAAAAACTTCAAAACTATTTATTTTAAAATTATGAAAACATATATTTTGCTTGCTCTATAACTTTGGAGTACATAAAAAAGAGTATTCTATTCTATTCTAAATACAATTCGTGTCTTCTCACACTGTGTTATTTTGCCTTAGTTGAGACATACTCGTTTTATGTATATTTAGGAAAGCTTAAGATAAAACAAAACTCTTAATAAAACTCCGCCGGCGGGAGGTTTTTAGAATGGTTTATTAAGGTTAAATCTATAAAGAAAAAAAATAAAACTGGCATGTCCGCAACTAAGGCAAAATAACACACTGTGCTTCTGTATAACAAGGTCACATGTATTTTGTTTAAAATTTTAACTTGCCTTATGCCCTTGTTCTAAAGGAAGGTGCGAATTGATTTATTTTCACTGTACATCTAAGTGCCAAATCTACAAATTTTAAACCAACGTTCGTATTCATGTGTCAGTCGTAATCTGTAAAAAAATTGTGGAAATTGAGGCTTTTTTGACAGATTGCGACTGAGATGCGAATGGAACGTTGCTTAAAAAATTGTAGAATAGGCCCTCTAGTATTTGAACAATACATTCTAAATACAAATATTAATCAGTCGCCTCCCCGAATTAAATTTTCCCCAGAGCTAATAGTCTGTACGTACCTAAAGGATAGTTCTAGACAACTTTCAACGTCATTCTGCCTCAACAGTCAAAGACAAAGTCCCCGACAGTTCCCTAAGTCTTCATAGGGAGTATTAAAGTCAAGCCATCGACTTGAAAGCTAAAATGCTAATAGTAACTTATAATGACTGGTGTACTACAAGTTCAGTTATTCTTTCGTTTGCAGTCCTGATATTTTTTGTTCGATAAACTTTGTAGACAATATCAATCGGGTTTGCGTTTTTAAGTTTTTTTAACGTTGTTTTTGTTGTTGTCTGGTGTAAAGTTGTAGTTTTCTTTGTTTTAAGTTTCTAGAAATTATTGGTTTTGTTTTCATTTGTGTTTCAAATGTAACACTGTAGGGACACTATCTCTCTAATCTGTCTATCTTATGGATACTATACACACTTTTTATCCCAAAAAACTAGTTATGTAATAACTTAAAAATGTTAAGAGAGATGCTGCCATTAGACCATTTATTTCAGAAATCTTATAGGTTAGGTTAGAGCCCCAAGGCTTCAGAAACAAACAGCAACAGTTATTCATATCACTCTGTTGCACCGCTCTACTTACACTTTAACGACCATAACTTTACCTTAACGTAACCCTAATTCACCTGTACATCAGTCACACGCAGCACCTACCTTGCTCAAGCCTGAGCTGATCAAAGGGTGCGTAAAAAGAAACATTCGCCAACACCAGCCAGTCGGAAGTGAGGCCCTTTGAGAGTAGATAATAACGTTTCAGACACAGACGTCGACGGGATCGTGGCCAGGATTTGGTTAGGGTGCTATTATGAAATTGTACGATATGACGGCGAGTGGGTGTGTTGGTCAAGGATAGTGCACTGTCGTGTGTCCAGCGATAGTAGGGCTTAACTGCTTCGTTGGTCTTGTGGTTGAAAGCGAGGTTGTGCTTGGCTTGAGATCTTGGATTCGTTTCTCTGGTTAACGCTCAATTATGATTGGACAATTTTACAGTAATAAGGGTATTATTAGCTTAAACATTATTGATGATAAGTACCTGTAGACTGGGTATACCTCTGCCTAACCCTACTTGGAATCCTGGCGTGGTATTGTATTATTATTAAGTATAGCCTACCCAGTTTTTATAACTCTTTCATGTCTCTCTTCGCCTTTACCTGGTCCACAAAGAATTTGCAACAACAAAAATATATTTTCCAGCAAATTCCATATCATCCTATTTTCTCTTGCATAACTCAAACTTCAAGAATAGCCACAAAGGGCTGAAATCGCGCCAGTGCCCCGGGACATCCTTTGTTCTTGCGGATTAACTGCGCCTTATCTAGCCGAGACTTATCGCGTCCGCGTACCTCTGACCGTGATCACTTTAGTTTTAACTGAAAGATATATTCGTAGTTACTGTTTAGGTAGTGGCTTTGGATAATATTGTGGTGTGATTGCGATGAGGAGATTGGTTTGGGAGTTCTCGTTTTTGGAAACTTATAATGATTAATAGAAGACGGTTTCGCGGTCAAAGAGTTCATTCGTAGTCAGTTTCACATAAGAAAAAATTAAGACACATTTACTCTTACAATTTTGTGACATGAAAGTTTCATTAAAAGAAAATTTTCGAAATTGTAAGAATCTTACCTGTCGGTTTTCTATCGATTGATTTGCACAATTTAATTCCGCCAAGCCCGTTTCATCATCAGACTACAAAAAAAAACGGCGCAGCACCACCAATACGTGGTGGACATCCCATCCACACGCACAAAATGTGTGCGCAATACTTCAATTGTGCGTACAGAATTCCCTGCCGGAGTCTTTATTTCCTTATAGCTACAACCTAAGGGCCTTAAGCTGTAAGTTAGTCTAACTATAAATAAGTCTAACTGTAAGTAAGTCCAGCTGTAAGTAAGTCTAACTATAAATAAGTCTAACTGTAAGTAAGTCCAGCTGTAAGTAAGTCTAACTGTAAGTAAGTCCAACTGTAAGTAAATCTAACTGTAAGTAAGTCTAACTGTAAGTAAGTCCAACTGTAAATAAGTCCAACTGTAAGTAAGTCTAACTGNAAGTAAATCTAACTGTAAGTAAGTCTAACTGTAAGTAAGTCCAACTGTAAATAAGTCCAACTGTAAGTAAGTCCAACTGTAAGTAAGTCTAACTGTACGTAAGTCTAACTGTAAGTAAGTCCAACTGTAAATAAGTCCAACTTTAAGTAAGTCTAACTGTACGTAAGTCCAACTGTAAGTAAGTCCAACTGTAAGTAAGTCTAACTGTACGTAAGTCTAACTGTAAGTAAGTCCAACTGTAAATAAGTCCAACTATAAGTAAGTCTAACTGTACGTAAGTCCAACTGTAAGTAAGTCCAACTGTAAGTAAGTCTAACTGTACGTAAGTCTAACTGTATTCAGAGTAGGTATTAGTTAGTTGCTAACACAAGGTTATTTTGTACATAATAACCCCAAGCCTAAATACATAGATTACTTTTAGGCAAGCGTGCTGCATCGTTGACCATCAGGTGAAATAGTGGTATATAATTAGAATTTATGCAAACAAAAAGATGAAAACATTTAAACTAAACTATGTTATATTGTTTTATTTACCTTACAACTTCAGTTTAACTGGAACCACGAAGTAATGTTTTAGCACAAATTAAGCTTGTGAATTGGTTCGAACAAACACAAACAAAGTCGGCTATTTCAAAGCTAATGAAGCGAAATGTTTATTTGACTCAGTTATTTATATTTATACAAACCATTTGGCGTACAAGTATTTAGAAAAGCCTGCACTAAATTATGTGGATGGGCAATATTATCATCGAAAACAAATTTACTTCCGAAATTTAATGGTCTGATCGCTTGCAATATGAAACACTGCCTATGGTACAAATAAATAAGTAGGTAACTTTAATTTCTTAAATTCGTAAATTTTCTGAAAGGTACAAAATAAAATGTACAATTAACAAACTTCGATCAATAGTGTTATTTAAAGCTAGATGCGTGTGTCCTTTTAATACATTACTTACAAAGTAGAGTTTTTTTTTTTGGAAGTCGGTTGTATTTTTTTGTTAATAGGTTTTAGTGGTACCCCACACCGAACAAAACCACTGGACAGGAAAGAAGAATTTCTCCTGTATCGTGGGTATGCTTAAAACTAAACTACTGAACTGATTTTGATGAAAATTCTATGGGAACAATCGGAACGTATATCCATTCACATGACAAATAAGATTTTTTCAAATCGGTTCATAAATGACGGAGTTATGCGGAAACAAACATTAAAAATCCTCCTTTTTGTGAAGTCGGTTAAAAATACAATTTCAAGAAAGGCTAATCAAAAGCTTAGCAACCAAAAACGCAGTAGCCTCTTCTTGTGTGCATGGTATATGATCACCACAAATAACACACATGGTAAATATAATTCTCTCCCTGCTCTTGCGGTGTTCTTCTTCAGTGGTAGGTTTTTATGATCAGTGCTTACACACCCACCTTAAATACGCCACTGCAATTAACAAAACAGACACCTCAAACTTGATTACTTCCACGCTTAAACACATAACCTCTTACGACCAAAAGTTTCAAGGGTTACGACTAAACATATGCAGTACAGTTCTAACCTCATATCCCTTAGTGGCATTATACAATACTAGTGTTGTAACCCAGCTTTGCCTGCATTTCCGCAAGTCCGAATTTTCCGCAATTAATCGTACCTCCGCATGATTATCTGCCTAAATAAAGTTTAGTCTAAATAAGCAAAGACACTTTAATGGTTGGAGAGAAAGAAGACACTTTAATGGATGTTTAAAACTCATCGTTTCAAGTTTTTGCTCCCATGCCTCTAGGGTTGCCAGGTTTAGCTACTTTTACTGTGAAATATAGTTTGCTCCTTCTAAAATTCGATTACTATTCCTGTTTAGTCCACCACTCAAAATTCAAAATTCAAAATTCAAAAAAAAATCAAATTCAAAATTCAAAAGTCATTTATTCAAATTAGGCTGAGTGCCAGCACTTTTTGAACGTCAAAGTTCTACATAAAGACAGTCCCCCAAAACGCCCGCCCGTCACCACTTCCTAGTGTTTTAGCTGGGAAGAAGAAGTGGCGCAACAAACTCCCCAGCAACACATCTGTCTGTTGAGTTATAAGAACTATCACTTATACAAAGGTATGTAAGTAGTCAGTATTCTTAAAAGAAAACAATACAACAAAGGTAACACGTAAAAACATAAAACTTAATAATTCGCTACTTGTAAGCTAGCACACTCCATTATGCCAGCATAAACAGACAAACTCAAGCATAAAAACAATATCAAATCAAACTAAGTAAGCCTTTTCTCTCCTAAGCCTTTTAACTCCAATGATTGTGTGGTTATCGCTGTCAGCGATGAAACCGCATTTGTACCAAAACAAATACAAATGTTGTATAATAATTGTGTTACAATTATGTTCGTAATTTTTCTATCAACCACTTTTCTTTGAAAAATTTTTAGGGTTCCGTACCCAAAGTGTAAAACGGGTCCATGTTACTAAGACTCCCTTGTCCGTCCGTCTGTCTGCCCGTCTGTCACCAGGCTGTTCTATTTCTTGAACCGTGATAGTTAGACAGTTGAAATTTTCACAGGTGATGTATTTCTGTTGCCACTATAACAACAAACAATAAAAATGAAATACATTAAAAATAAAAGGTAATTATGGTACGGAACCCTTCGTGTGCAAGTCCAACTTGGTCTTGGCCAGTTTTTTTATTTTAATTTTCTTTAATTTTTAATTCTGCCTTGGTTAATCCTCGCTTCCACGGAGACCAAGCTCCTTCGCCTCCGCTAAGATAGCCTATTACATCCCAGCGTCAAATCCCCAAGGTGGCAGTGCACAATACGCTCAATTACATTTATATATGTATGTATGTATACAGTCAGCATGTAACGTATTCACATGCGGCCAATAAATCATGCGAGTGCGGTTAGCCTACCAGTTTCAATTTAACTTTTGGCCCAACGGTTGTACTGTAACGTGACGTCATAAAATTGGAAGTTTGATACTAAATTCGTTGTACGTCAATGTGTTAGAGGCAGTTTCGGGTTGAATATATAAACGGTGTTTGTGTTCGCGAGAGTGGCTTGTGTGAATTTTGAAAGATATCTATGTATACGACTCTGTAAACGAGAATTGTGATCAGCTTGACAGAAATATGTAGGTTCATTCAAAAGAATTAACGGTATAAATATATCGGTAGTTATTCGGAACATCATAAAATTCGATGTGCCACTTCACTTTAACCGTGTAGTTTGTCAGTTAACTTCTTTATTTATAATAAGTACCTACGTATTAATTATCTGAAATAGCTTCTGCAAAAAATATGTATGTTATACCTACCTATTATTACATTAATATTATTCATATCATCACACTACTGGGTCTGAAAGCGTTTCGTACATTGATACATGGATGAACATTTTTTCAACAACAAAGTTAAGTTTGTCGTTCTATCTTACTTGCTATATTTATTTTTGAGTAATGAGAGTGCTTTCAAAGTTTACATTATGTCTGTTAGTCTGTCTTTCTGTCTGACTGTTTGTTACCTTTTTACGTCTAAACGACTGAACGGATTTTTATGAAACTTGGCACACAAGTAGACTATATCCTGCAATAGGCCATAGGATGTTTAGCCCCGTATGTATGTTACCTTAGGATTATTTCCAAGTCTCACGTAGACAAAGCCGCTGGCAGAAGTTAGTCACAACCAATAAACAGAGAGAATGCTTTTCTACTATTTCGAGTCTTCATTCAAACTGTTATCAACAAAACCAGCCATTACAAAAACACACTATCATACTCGTGCCAACATACAAAAATCCACTATCATACATGTTATAATAACATTGTGTCTGGGTAACCAAAAAGGTACTAGTTCTTTTTCGGGTGCTATCACAAATACTTTTATCCCTTTTTTTCAAACATCGACAAGCCTAAAACAATACGGGCGTTCGTACAGTCGTCCACAAAACATTTGGCTATACGACAACGAGATATGTTGTTGATTTTGTAATCCATTTTATTTGTAACAAGATCTCTATATTTTTATGATATTAGTGATAGACTCATTTTATAATGTTCATATTTTGTTTGATACATTTTTAAGATTCAATGGGCCTCATCAGAAGGCTTAAAGCCAACCAAAGGGCAATGGAGAAGGCAATGCTCGGAGTTTTCTTGTGTGATCGAATCAGGAATGATGATATCCACAAGAGAACCAAGCTGATCGACATAGCCCGAAGGATCGCCAAACTGAAGTAGCAGTAGGCAGGGCACATTGCTAGCAGAACAGATGGTAGATGGGGCCTAAAAGTTCTGGAGACGGCGACCGCGTACCTGAAGACGCAGCTTTGGAAAGCCTGCCACAAGGTGGACCAATGACCTGGTGAGGGTCGTGTGTAGCCGATGGATGCGAAACGCACATGGCCGGTTGTTGTGGTGACACTAAGGGGAGGCATATGGCTGATATGGTGATGGTGATATTTTGATCGACTACATTATTGAATTTGATAAATTCAGTAAATAATTTAATATAATACGAGACCCTGTGACCAAATTAGTTCCATCAACAACTTAACTGTTGACACGACAACATATATATTGTAATCAAGTTTTTATCAAATTATCATAAGCTTTTAGCGCACTACATTTTCAATATCCCCTTTCCCCTGCACGCCCAAAACCGAAGTACACACCGAAAAACAACCGCGTTGCGTACAGCCGCGCACAAAAACGTTACCTATACAAATTCAGATTTATGTTTGCTTCGCTGTATCGTGCGCAGGTAAACAATGGCTAAAAGCCGAAAGCCGCATCAGAATTAAGCCCATTACGGCGGGACCGCAACAATCGGACAATGTTTCCGGTGTAATGCACCGGCCGGCCGCATCGCTGCCGCGCCGCAGCCGCACCGCAGCCGTCCCGCAGTCATGCCGCCGCCGTGCCGCTGCTGCGATGCTTGCTGATTTTGCAACCTCTGTCAACCGATATTGGAATTAGATTGGTAAACAGTTCTTTGGTTAGTTGTACTTTGTAACGTTTTTAGACAGTTGGAAAGCGTTCCTGGTCCCTTTTTTCTAAAAAGTATGTAAAAGTATGATTTACAAGTAACAAAAAAGTGAAGGAATGTAATGAGTAAAAATAATTAAGTCTGGCAGTGGCGCAGTGGCTAAATCTTGTCTAAGCAATACTTAAACTACGTCACTATGGATGGTATTAAATAATAATTACGTAAAATTACAAATTATAAATCGACCTAATAGTAACTTATTTAAATTTGGGAGATTAAAAAAATAACATTCCCTTAAATGCGAAAATTTTAAACTCGCCTGATCTTTAATTTCAACGAAAAAAGAAATTACTCTAACAAAAAATTACCGTTTAAATACCATGTCTATAGTATNTAAAAATAATTAAGTCTGGCAGTGGCGCAGTGGCTAAATCTTGTCTAAGCAATACTTAAACTACGCCACTATGGATGGTATTAAACAATAATTACGTAAAATTACAAATAATAAATCGACCTAATAGTAACTTATTTATATTTGGGAGATTAAAAAAATAACATTCCCTTAAATGCGAAAATTTTAAACTTGCCTGATCTTTAATTTCAACGAAAAAAGTAATTACTCTAACAAAAAATTACCGTTTAAATGTCTAATAACTAAATCTCATCAAGCTATCCAAGCGTAGCGCTACGATACANTGTCAATAATTGTAGGTGGGTCAATGACCGTTATTCCACGATTATCTGGCGCCTACTATAATAACTAAATCTCATCAAGATATCCAAGCGTAGCGCTACGGCGTAGCAGCGCTACGACACCACTACGCCCCGGCTGGCCATGACAAATTGGGCGCGTCTCTTGTGTGTCGCCTCGTTAATTACATGCTGTAAATAGCCAACTACAATTATTGTTAAGCTGTACCCTGGCGTACGCTTTACCGGGCTATTTTGCTAGGCTGTGCAGTTGTGAATTAATTTTGTGTTTACTGTTTTTTGGTCGGTTTAGGTGCAGAATGCGTTATCTTATTTTATATAAAATGTTGAGTGAATATATTTCAGGTTTTTTTCTTGTAAAAAAAGTCTTATGTAATGTATCTCAAACACACATCACAAAAAAAGTGTTTGAATTTACTTTTATTTTTAAGTGTAGCATTTACTGCAATGTAATTTCTTATCGCTTCATAAAAATATTCGAATCGGTTGTTCTAAAAAGACACACATCAAGAAAATCTTTACTCAATCACGTCAGAACAGCTAAACGTATATGATAATTTTTATCCCGGGAGTATGTTCCCTTGGGATAATTTTCCACGCGGGCGGAGCCGCTGGCGGCAGCTAGTTCCAAATATTGCACCTCATAATATGAAAACCCGATCGTATTGCCAACAACATACAATTAAAGTCACTTGCCATCGAAAGACCCAAAAAATCGACAAGACAATAAACATAGTTGCATCAAACTTAACGTCCGTCTATTGATCCGATGGGTGTGGACTAAATATAAAGTTCAATAAAAGTCCCCCATGCCAGCAAGTCCCGGATTTATCGGCTAACCCCATGTAAATAAATAAAGCGGAAGAGCATGCATTTCTTATGAGCCCAGCGGGTTAGAAAAACTATCGATTTGTAGTTTGAAAAGTGTATTGTTATGATTGACAGCGAGTTTTGTGAGCAAGACGATATTTTTAT